>LPNX010234697.1:253265-353666 GCA_001517045.1 Pseudotsuga menziesii | reverse complement strand
AGGGCCCTTAATAATATAGCTGAGGTTACTATAATCATTATACAATATAAATTCATTGACATAAAAAAAACTTAGATTCTGTTATATCAAAATGCTTGAGAACATTTCAGTCCTTTGTCAACTCTTTATACAATCATTTCTTGTCTCCACATCAAAATTTTCTTCAGTGATTCAAATTCCAATCAATTTCCTTTTCGTTGTGGATAATCTTATCATAGTTGAACATTGCAAAATTTTGTTTTTTTAAATATATAATTTATAATTCACTTTGGTGAGAGTAAATTTTAGGTTTAAAATTTGTATTACAACATAGTTTTCTGTTTTTTGTTTTTATTTTTATTTTTGTAGCTTATCAAAATTATGGTTAGTTACTTTTCATCAAGTTTTTTTTCCAAGCTTTTTGAGTATATAAAAATACAATTTTAAAGCAAACCAAACAATTAGTCATTGTTTTTCCTTTTAAAATGAGATAAACTAAACATGGTTTCAATAGGCTTTAAACTTCATCAAATATTCCAAATCAAAACCAAATATCTAATATCTAAAACTGAGACCTTATGAATTGTTTTTGGGTGTATCTTTGAGTGAAAACTTGTACATTAGAGTGTGCAGTATTGCTTTGCCCTGGGCAGCGAGTAATGTTAACATCAAAGTTATGGGTTTCAGCAGGCCTCGTTAATGGATCGCTCAGAGAAGTGGTTGATATTTTCTACAAATCACAGCATCATAATAAAGTTAACTTCCAAAAGTACATTGGTCCAGCATGGGATACCAACAATCCTACTTTTCTACCAATTCCACCAATACAAAGGGGGGGTCGTACTCAAATCCCACTTAAAATGGCATGGGCATTAACAATACATAAATCTCAAGGCATGACATTACCAAAGGCTACAATAGACATTAGCACAATGGAGCGTCAAGGTTTGACATTTACTGCACTTTCTAGAGTCCCGTCCCTTAAGGATCTTCACATCTCCCCAGCATTTTCCTATGATCGTTACAAACGTATGCAAGATAATCCACATGTCAATGTAAGGAAAAATGCAAAGACATTGCTACAATCAATGGAGCTCCCTTAACTAAGTTATATATGTAGGTACTTCTCTTTTTCCACTGTTTCATTTTCCTTTACATCCTTTCAAGCTAACTCCAAATTCTTCATTCTCCCTAACTACTTTTCTACTTTTCATGTGCAGGATCTACTCCTCAACAAGCTACAAATTGCTTGTTGTATTCTACATATCAATGTTCTATTTTGCATTAACATATATGTACTTGCATGAAAACATTATAATGTAAGAGGATCGAAATGCATATGATTTCATTTCAATTGTCAAAACAATTTGACAAAAAAAATATTTATTTATGAATCAAATTACAATTTTTTCATAATATTATAAATCTTATTTTTTTATTATGAATTTAATTTATCTTTTTCTAGATATACACAACAATTTTAAGTTTTTCTTTATAATTTTTTTGAGATATTTTCCAATGATGTCCATTTAAATGTTATGAATTCCTTATTAATGATCCACATTTAAGAAATGTATACTTGATTGTAACATAAGAGCTACAAAAACTAAGAATCCATTGTCATTTGGACAAGGCAAGAAAATTTTTTATGATTACTTTTGAAATGCAAATAATGTAATGGCCAATTATGTGAATAATATGATGATAAAATTTGTGGTTCAAAACTTCAAATTCTCTTTCTTGTTGTATATGTCCACATCTCCTTGCTTAGCTTGCAACACGACGTTCTTTTATTGCACCCCTAGGTACAATTGCTAGTTACTTTTTAACTTCTCTGACCCTAATTCAAGGACATGTGAGGATCTTCTTTTTGAATACTTAAGGAGTCATATTGGTGTCATTTTATCAACAACATGTCATCAACACACAACATTATATTAATCCAGTGACAAACACCATCAACAAAGTCGATATAACATGGGTGCCAATAATCATTTAATAAGCATTATGAAAATAAGGCGTGAAGTGTAAGTGATAAGAGATATATCCAATCAAGAAAAATAATTGAAACATTAAAAAGTTTATGTACATGGGTGCCTTTGTTGATGAGGGAAAGGTGTTATTGAGTTATATGGGACTTTATCCATGTAGATATTAGTGGAGTCTTAATGTTAAAAGTTTTGATGGAAACTAGTGAGGTGAAGTTTCTAGATTACAAATTATGAGTGCTCAAATGATGAGCAATCCAGATGGATTCGAGACCAGTGTCCTATTCAAAACATAAGTGTTTAATCAAGCCATAAATAGGGGGGATTTATTAGATTAATAATATGAGGGCATGGAGATTACTAATAAATGAGAGAAATCACGAATGTAATGGCTATTAAATATTACAAACTTGGTAGGGGTGATTGGTCTTGCATGGATTCACCTGAGTTTAGGAGGGGGGCATTGGTAAGGTTCATTTGAAGGGGTTGACTATAAAAAATACTTAGTGAAAATCTAGATGTGGGGTACATTGATGAGTAATAAAACACCTCATTTCACATAAGGAACAAAGATGGGAGTGTTGTGTATGTGATTCTAGTGGAATATTTGGAGGTGCACTAAGTAGTGGTAGGTCTTCCCCCTAGATTTTGGTCACTCCCTATGGGATTTTTATCTTTCTAACCACGCAGTTTACATTTGTTCTTATTTGTAGGGGAAAATCACAAATACATGGCTGGTTTTCACTACGATATTTCATGGAAGTTACCTCTATATGTGTACATGGTGCCATGGGTAAGTTAAGATAAGGTGGGGAAATATGCTAAACAAGGAAGTTGGATAATTATAAGGGCTATATATAGCCCATGGACTATATTAATGGCATTACAAAAATTTAGTGGGCTAGTGTCTTATATGGAAAAGGTTTTTTCAGCTAAAATATATTCGCCCAATATTTATTAGGAAAAAACAAATCCAAAATTAATAGCATCCCGTATATTATTGAGGAAAATGAAAAAAACAATTTTCGTCCTAGAAAAATGTCCCTTTAGTTTGTCTTTCGCCCCCAATTTCTAGAGAAACTCTCGTAAAATCATTCCTTAGCCCCTAATTTTTAGTAATGGAGGCTCCCAAGGGTTATTTTGCCCTCCATTCTCCTTGTAATCCGGGAATATGGTTTCCTTCACTTGTTTTTTTAGTCAATTTCATGTGATACCTTCTTTGAGCCCTTGATTTCTAGTATTGGAGTAAAAATCAGGGGCTATTTTGTTCTATATAAAGGCTATAGTAATTCATGGTTCACCGACATTGGGTCGCATTTGCAGGGTGAAGGTTATGGTTGATGTGATACCACTTTTCATTCTTGGTTTTCTTGACATTTTAATCTTTGCATAATATCGCCATTGTCGAAATCTTTGGGGTTGAAGGGGCATGATACACATGCAATTTATTGGAGAATACAAACTCGCGTCATGTTTTTATAAAATAATTAACGTAGAATGCTTTTTATCCACAATTACAATATATTATTTTATTGTAAATTTGCCTTTTATATTTCTTTTATCATGGATGATTTTTTAAGCTTGTTGATTTCTAGTGCACTCTCGATTGACTGAAATACTCAAAAAATATTTTACTATATCTTATAATTTAGTGAAAGATTCACCAAGATTTTACAAGATTCTATAATAGAATGACAGAATAGCCAATATATATATATATATATATATATATATATATATGTATGTATGTATGTATGTATGTATGTATGTATGTATGTATGTATGTATGTATGTATGTATATTATATATATATTTTTTACTATAACGGTTATGGAGATTTGTATTAAAAACAGTGGCAAGCCACTGGGTTCGTTACATCAAGAGAGATTTCTTGTCACTCAATAAGTCAAAATCCTGACAAACTTGCAACAAAACTTTACTACTTGCGGGCAGCTATTTCAGTGAGCCAGTGCGGCTTCGTGTCATTACATCTTTTCGTGGTTGGGTAGTTTTTTTTTTTTTGATACGGTCTGCCATTCGTTGCTTTGGCCCTCATCATGGTTTTCCGGCTGACCTTGTGCTTCTTCTGCGTCGGCAATATCAGCCCAGCTTGAGTCTCGTTGGGTTGGATTTGGAGACCTGGGCGGAGTTCTTTCTACTGGATCTATCCCCTGAACAAGTTCTTTCGGGGCAGAGTCGGCTTCTCCTTCTGGTACTGACGCCGGGATCTTCCCTTCAACTTGCTTCTCGGGAGGTGCTTCTGTCCACCAAGTGGGCTTTTGGCTTCAGGGCGGTCTTCTTTTTCCGGGTAATTTTTCGCAGTTACGAGCGATATGCCCTGTTTCAAAGCAGATCCTGCACCTGAAGCAGAGATTCTCGTAATCGATCTTCTGGGTCCTTGAGTAGCCCTTGCCTAGAAGAATGATTTCTGCTGGGAATCCATTGTTGAAGTCCATTTCTACACAGATCCTTGCAAACGTGGATCGGACTGGAATCGCTTCTGGACATTTACAGATAAACTTCCTGAGACCGTTTCCAATAGACTCAAGAGATTTGTCCCCCCAGAGATGCAGGGGAAGGGACGGGAGTCTCACCCAGACCGGAGCAGAAGAGATAGAGGCCGTGGTTGGGTCGAAGTTAGGGGTCCATGGTTGCATGGACAGCCTTGCTCTGCCCCAGAACCACGGCCCGGAGCCGGAAACCTTGTCTCTATCTTCAGCAGAATAAAAAACGGCCACGAAGAAACCCTTGGCACAGGGGCAAACAAGAACCTCACCATCAAGTAGAGGGGACCAAATGGAAGAGATCCAGGAGCAGAGATCTGCCAGGCTAGGCCAGAAGCCATTGAACCTGAAAACCAAGGCAAACTGGCTGAACTCAGAAGCAAGCACCAGGGCTTCCTCCGGAAAATTTATGGAGATCGCTGGGGCTTCCGGAATCGAAGCATGCTGGACCGAGGACTCCCCCCGACGAGAGGCCACGACTTTGAATGAAGGGCCGCCCAAAGAAGAACCTGGAGTTGAAGGAGGGAGGGCGGAGCTCACCGGGAGAGCCCCGAGGGTCGAAGCTGCTACAGAGGAACCGCCAGGGGGAAGAAGAGGCTCGACTGAGGAAGGGAGCCCGAGGGCCGCCGAGAGAGAGACCCCAGGGGGGGCAGAAACGCTGCCGGAAGCAGGAGAGGGAGCGGCTGCCATAGAAATGCAGCTCTGGAACAGGCCCGAGCAAGAGGGCGGCTGGAGGAGCGACGGAAAAATTCCTCGATTTCACAATAAAAAAAAATATGTATGTATATTATATTATTGATAAAATATGCTTCATTTTTTCTATATATTAGGGAGATTCCCCCATTTATTATACATATAAATTTTAGGGGTGTTCTTAAAATTATCCCTAATTAGGAACCCCAATGGTTAACCCAGGAAGGCTAATTCTAGCCATGAATTGGGTACCAACTATGTCAGGTAGGGAATATAGAAAAGGGATCTAATGGATTGGATTCGTGAAATTAACCATCATTGTTGGGTTTGGTGGGTAATGAAAAGCAGAGGACTAGATTATAGGGAACACTGTGGATTGTAAAATGGGGGTTGTGTTGGGGGAAAGTTTTTTATATGGGAGAGACAATGCTTCGACGAAATAATAGATAACGTGGTTGGAAGTTGACTCCATATTATAGATTTTGGTGGAGGACCCTCATAAACCCCAAGCAATATTGAGTCCTTTAAAATATTGGGGGGGATGTCCACCTGCACAAAGAAAATTTTAGATCTTGTTACGATGGGAAAAATATTATCAGGATTGGGAAGGGAATTTGGTTTGAAGTACTCAAGTTTATCAACAATTAATGCTTGGCCTTTGTTAAGGAATTTCACGGTGCAAATTATTGTGTTCATAACCACTTTTAATGTCAATTTGGATGGTTTTATCCTTAAGCTCAATGGGAACCTTATGGTAAATCTCTAAGAGTTGGGCAGGGTGATTATCATAGGAATGAAGTGAAATGGTTGAGGGGGTTAACTATGAAGACCCAAGTTTATTCCAAATGGAGGATGGCATGACAAAACAATTCAATAATGAACTAAAATACTTCTAATGGTGATAGAGATCTAGAAAACCACTAACGAGAGAAGCCAAGGTTTTGCATTATCCAAATTGAAAACCATTAACCTATAATCTAAGGGATTTATGGCTCCTGAGGTAGACAACAGGTCCTTTATGTAAGAAGGTTAACTTTGGAGGACTACTAGTGTTTATGGTAATTGGAGATGTAGTTAAATCACCCACAATAATATGATTGCGGGCCACCCTTACATGTAATTATGCTTTGTTTGCTTCAAAATCATTTTAGGCACATGAGGATGAGGATTGACATCGAACGTCCAAAATAATTACAAGGGACCTTTGGATGATGGATATGCTTTCATTATTTGGGTGGGTTTAATGTTGGATATTCCATATGCATGAGTGCATATGTAAGATCATCATTAGGGGAAGGGTAGGAGGAAGAGGGAGCGAGAACCTCTTGATCCCACGAAATTTTGCTGGATAAACATATTTCACAAATTCATCATGTTGTTTTGTAGTTAGAAAAAAATATCAAATCACTCTCATCCATGGGTATAGTTCCCATAAACCCTATAAAGGGCATAAATAAAGTTAGTGTATATTTGAGTATTCTTACCTTGCTTAAGTTGGTTGTTGCTATCCTTAGTGTTGTGTGGTTGGTTAGGTTGACTACCTGATTATTCTTACCTTTATTCAGGTTGGTGGGATCATCCTAGTTGTTATTCTTATCGTTGTTTTGTTGTCATCAAGGAGGTTTGCCAAAAGTTTAGGTTGGTTGGGAAGATGGAGGTTGGACCATGTTGATGTTAGTATGGGAGCCATATTATTGGGGATTGAGGATACTTAATAAGATGGAGGTGCACCTTGAGGATAATGGTTATACTGGTCATTGGAAGGAAAGGCTTTGTAAGCAATATTAGGGCACTGTATAAGGTATTAGCCCTTTGTTATTTGTTGTAAGGTATATGTAAAAAACCTTGAGGGATAATGGATCCTCCAAAATATATGCTTACTTCTTTGTAATGATTGGCATATAAACGAACCAACATGATGGTCAATAGGCATATATCAAAATTGGTTGGTAGTTGAGTCATTGACTCAATAATGTTGTCAGTGACACTGGATACCCTCGACATTAATGCTCCATGAGAAGGATGTTGGGGGACATCAAGGTTGATCATATAAATACCGTGACTACAATGCCCCATTTTGGACCCCTAGAATGCATTAGTTTAATTGTGTAAATATTGTAATTGTGATGTATGATTTACAGTGAGGAGCTTAAGGACAAGGCCCTAGTAGTGAATGGTTTGTTTATAAAGGAAAGTGTTAGGGTGTTTTATACCATGTGCTAGCAAGCCATGATAAAATGTAAAGGCCTGTAAATATTTACAAGGAAAAATCTAAGGTTGACTACGAGGCAACAACAAAACGATGTGGTTATATGCTATCCAATAGGGATAGGTGAGTGGGTGTGGGAGAATCAACCTTGTGTTTCCAAATGTCACCATGGGAACCCATGAAAGCATTCTTGCCACTCATTAACTAAGCAGCAAGAGGTAGCTGAGAAATCAACTCAAATAATTGATGAAAGCATGGACGAATTTTGAAGTTGGCAAGGAAGAGTATGGACAAGGTCGCTTGACACAACTATCATTGAATTCCTATAATTTTCTGTGCCGTTCACCTTGAAATGTGCATGCAGTTTGTTGGGAATCCATTCATGATTCGTGTGGGAGGAAGGGAAATCCAAAATTCCTAGTGTGATGAACCAAAACCAAATCGGTGTGTGCAATTGAGCTATGAGTATGTCTTGGTTCATCTTCCATTGTTATGAACCTAGTGTAGAAGCTTGTTGATGAATTTCATTGTGTGTGTCATGCATTCCCAACAGAAACCATAGGAAATCAATACCTAAAGGAAGAGTCGAGCTTGTGAACGTTGAAAATGCCTGGAATTTGTTTGGGTTGTTGAAGCCTGTGAAGGCATAAGATCTCCACTTGTTCAACAATTAGGATCTTCTACACTTGCCCAGGTCACTATTGAGGGAGGGAAAAACTCGAGCAAATGAGAAACTGAGAAGGGAAACTTCATCAAATTGTGCGCGTAGGTGAGGTCGGTGTCGATACTGACTGAAGCCCATTGAGATTCATGTCTCATTGGCTTGTAAATATTTGTCTTGGCCCTCCTTTTGGCTTGATAAAATGAGTTGTGTATTGACTTAGCTAGAGTATGTGTATCCTTTGCTGTGAGAAAGCCTACGTAATTCTCCTTAGTGTATAGAATATCCCAACTGAGGGGTGGTCTCTAAGTGTTGAAATAATATAAACTAGACATAGACCTACGGTTGGGTGGAACGTTGCACCCATATAGCCAGTTTCTTGGACCGTTTACAGTTCAAAGCCAAGTTTTCTTGTTTATGAATGCCCATAATTGTTATGTTATGGATGCTTAGTTGTTCTTATTGAAATGAATGATATCATAGCTTGAATTATTTAGTAGAATGTTGGCCGTTGCTTGGAAATGAACTATTTATGTGCATTAATGGCTTTTTGATATGCTTGTGATGATTATATTGTATTTTTAGTTCAATTGTATTCTTGGTTCTGTATGTCTAATGCAATTTCCACAACTTTTGTAAGCTCTGTGAAGGTGTAATAGGGACAAAGGAAGCTCGTATTCATGTCTTATCCACCTGCTTGAATCAACCAAGTTTTCATCTTCCAAATCGACGAAATCATGTGGAACTCCCATGATCAAAATCATAGTGCAAAAGTTGTGGTGAAAGATGGAAAATTCACTAAGTATGGAACAAATGGTGCCCTACCAATGTATCAAGTGTTGACGTTGCAACACCGCAATGTCGACTAAAGAAGTCAGGAGTTGGAATAGAGGAGCAACATAGTGTGGATGCTTTGATTTTTAACTTCGGAGCAAGGAACTGGTTGGCAACGAAATTAGCATCGACAGAGTCGTGAATGGGCTAGAGTCAACGTTGTTGACTTTCGAAGTTTGATGTATGGATGTCAAGGCGCAAGTGATCGAAGGTTTTAATGTGGATTAGTTGGTGATCTCTACTTTTGACTCCTGATATTGAAAACATCAAAGTCAGTAGATCAAGATGGATCATGGAAGCCATTGTGAAGTGGCGACTTCCAACTCCTGACGTACAGAAGGTAGTCGTCGAAGTTGCTAAGTCGAGGAGAAAGTCATCGAAGAAATATTATGTGTTCAATATTCCGACTCCAAACATCGTAGATGTCAAAGTAGGGAATTTGGGGGTTATTCATTGAATTTTTGTTTGCAGTTCCGACTTTTGACTACTAATGTATGGAGCATAGTAGTTAGAGTCGAGAAATTGGGAATGGTCCATTAATAAGCCAATTTTACATTCTGATTTGCATTTTTTATTATTTTTGACATTGGAACAGTTGGAAAGGCTTGCTAATGTCAACAAAGTGGATTTGGATGGTAGGGATCATGGATTTAGCAGTCGAGATGGATTATAACCATTGGATTTGGTTATCAGATTAAGTTAATGATCAAATAAGCAAGATAAAGGATTAATTAGGCAATCCTTGCTTATGGATGTTTATGTTTCCACATTGAGGGTATCGGTTGGACAGTTTGGAAGACAAATTTAATGCATGATTCCCATCCGATGGCTAGATTGAGGAATGGGGATGCAACAAAGTGGTATCAGAAGAAGGAAATTTTCATTTATGGCTCTCGAATGAGTTTCCTGTCAAAATAATACCGAGGTGACCGAGGACTTGACTGTGACTAGGTAGACATAAGATCAAACTATTGATTCTTTAAAATTGATTCAATTTAGGTAATAGTCATGGTAATATATTTTGCGATGGTAAGAAGAAGTGACTTTAAGAGTCAACCACGAGGACTCTATCCTTGAGCACATCTCATTTTTTGGGACTTCTACTATGCTGAAGAAGTGCGTGAGGATACTTCTCTTGGAGACTCTCACCGATATAATATGGTTGAATTACGCGATCACCATTAATGTGGATAGCATGAACGCTATCATCGGGCTGTTGCGAGATGGAGAGGATGATAGCGATGCATTATTGGTCAAATTTATAGTGCGAATGGAATGGACTACCACAAATAACCAGATGGACCCATGCCTAAAATATGGCGTGGACAAGGAAACAAGTGGACAAGAAGTTTGATTTTACAAAGGTTGCATTATCAACACCACACATGGATGTGATCCATAATGTGCATAAGAATAGTAAATAATTCAATGTTGGTATCATGATCAACTGGTAACTATAATAAGGTCAAGAAGGTTGTTACAATGGATGCAAAGGTGGCATGACCACCTAGAGGACAATTCAACTTAACATTTGGCATTAATCCCAACAAGTGTTCATTAAAACAACTTGATTTAGATATAATCTTCTATAATGCCATTAGAGAAACACCATAGATGAAAATTAATTACATGGTTGAATGGGTCCTCCTTAACTTTTCCTTTGATTTTGAGGATATCCATTGGTAGGCATGGGTGGCTAAGTTGTGTCATAGAGGATGGGGTCATTAATTTGTTTTAAATGGTTTAGGAAAATAAAACTTGCCATTAACAATAATATTTTTTTATGAAGGGGGTCCTTTAGATCCTCCCAATCATCTTGTTCATCTCACACTTGTCGCAATCGCTCTAGATATATGTCTATAAATAGTACCCTAGCCATTAAGATTGGTAATAATGGACCCTAAGAGATTGTTGAGAGTGACGAGGGCCTACAACGTTGACTTAGTATCAATTTTTTTGAGTTAGCTAAATATTGATGAAAGTGTCTTAATTGTGCAAATGTTTTACCTAACAAAAGTAATATGAAAAAAATGATGAAACAACACCTTTAAGACCCTAGCACACTCAAACATATTTGAATAAAAAATGGGGTCTTCTAAATGAATATCCACTGAGGTTTAATCTGAGTGAAGGTAGAATAAAAAATTTATAATGATCTCACCCATGGAAATCAAATATAAGGGAATATAAACTATATATTGCAGGTATTTATCACAATCCCACGAGTAAGACACCTAATTACAAGTCTTAACAATGGCCACTATGTTACATATTTGCAATGATTGGTGAGGAGGAATAGTTATCAATCAAGTGTCCACATTGGGTAGGGACATATGGGATGAAACCCATGGTCAACATATGGTCAAAGTAGTAAACTTCTAATTTGTAATGAATGGTGACTTTGGAACATTAACCTCATTGTTATATTTCGAAAATCCTCTAAATGAGAATGTTTACTATCCAAATTGTAGACTTACATTTATTAAACTATGTTTTATTTTAAACTCTCAATGAACATCATGAATTGATTCTATAGATGGATATTTTGTATAAAGGCCTAAGGTTAAATTACTAATAATGAAAATATTTGAAATGAATAATTCAAATATTGGTTGAAATAAATGATGATAGAAAGAAACCCTTATTTCCATTTTCATTTCACTTAAACAACCAAAAGAGTGTAAGGTGCAGATCATACATATCAATAATGAGATGTGCCCCCATAATACTTTAAACTAAAAAATAAATTACTTCAATTTGATTAGAAATAATGAGTACATATGAAGCAGTAAAAACAAAGTCAATATGTAATAAAAATGTGGATTAATTAATTAAAGACCAAATGGTTTTTCTTGGGAAGGTGCTTAAGAATAATGAAAAATTATATAATACTTGAGGGAAAAAGTCGATGAGAAAAAATGCAAGAACTCAAATTTAATATTGATTGCATAGGTTAAATAGAGAGAACATAGCGCAATCAACACAAGCTCCAGGGTCTATAAGTTTTACAATATTATGAACTACGTGACTTTCACAATAGGACCATGCATTGATAGTACTTAAAAAAAAATAAAGAACATGAGAAAATGAGATGGTTATTGCCCTCTTATATGAAAGTTGGGGTTTCCAAACAATCTACTCTTGAGAGGTCAACGACTGAGGGAAGGTAGAAAGGGAGGGGTGGCAAGAAGTTGGGATCCAAATGGTTTTGAGAATACGTATGTCAATTCCAACTAAGATAATAAATAACGGGTTTTTTCACTAGTGGAGTTTCCATTTTGGTTGTGGGATAACTCATGCCAATAAGTATGAAACAACTCCCACTTATATGTTAGATCTATTAGTCTAGACAAAATATTTGAAGGGGCTTAAAAAGGGGACTTGATTCAATATTAATTATTTCCCCTTATATGCAATTATCAAGGCCTTGAAAGAGAGGAGATGTGAAATCTTGATTGAGTCATTTCTCATGAACTTTCATTGATAGGTTGGAATCATTGGTGTAGAAAAAATGTTTGAAGGGTACTTAAAAAAGGCACCTGATTCACTATTACTTTTGTCCCTTAATATGCAATGATCAAGATCTTGAAAGAGAGGTGAATTGAAACCTTGATAGAGTCACTCCTAATGTAGATGTTAAGGATAAAGAAAAATAAGGAGGGGCCTTCACATAAGAACCCCCTCCTAGCTCATGCACAAGATAACATAGCAATATATGGCACCACCAAAGTTCCCACACTAGAATTAATAGGCATAATATATCACAATAACATGTGGAATTACGACTCGGATGCGGGTGCATGCAACGTCAACATGGACATGGGGGAAGCTGATAGGGCCAACCCTCCTCCTGTGTGATGTCACAATGCCATCAATACTTGGTTGCATGCCTTTATTTGAGGTCGGGATGTGGCCTGCTCCAGGATTGCCGATGGGACTCGACCATCAACTCGATGCAGGGCAGTTTTAATATGCCAACCTATTATATTGGACGATGTGCCTATAACTATTATCTCCACCTCCACCTCCAGACAGACCATTTGTTCCTAAAACTCCAGCAGCTCTGCCTTCTGATGCTCCCTGCCTTCACCACCCTTTGTAATTTTGCTCTTGGCTCTGATTTTACCAGTTCTCTTTGCCATTCCACCATGTCCAAAAGGAAACGTAACACTCCACGTTGTGACTGTCAGGGTAGAGGTGCTTAATTGGAACACCAAATTACACTATGAAAACAGGAAAGTGGGGAAGGTTTTGACGTTGAAATCCCTGATGTGGTTTGGCTGATGGTAAATGACTGGGAGGACAAGTTATTAGGAGCTATTAATGTCATAGGACGAACCCTAGAATGGATGAGAAATTATTGGGTCATAAAGAATCTCCTCATTCGCCTTATCCTACGTTTACACTCCCAACCTTTGGCTCCTGTCCCTGCTGCACCTTATGTTCCTCTCCCGCCACTGGCTCCTCTAGCTACTCCACCCCGTCCGCCTGCTCTAGATGTCTCCACTGTTTCCCTAGCCTCCACCTCTGCTCCTCCTTCCACCACCATTCCTCCTCCGCGGTGTCGTGCTTCCATTCTTACAGCGGGAAAATGTATCTCCAGTCCTGTCTTGGCCAAAAAGAATGCCCCTCTCCCAGCAAAGCAACCCCTTACAAGTAGCATTATTGTGTACGACACCACCAGCAATGAGGCAATACACTCTTCTAGTGATGATCCAGCGGATGTGCCAGATGAGCCAACTCAACCAACATCCACAGGCTTTGGTTGCCCCATTATAGAAGAACCTTACTACAAGCCATAATCAGGTTTTACTATGGTTTCATGTCTTTTTCGGATTGTATGTCGGCTCTTCAAACTTGAATTTTGATGGTTTGGTATTCTCCAAGAACCTTTTTGTCATTTTGTATAAGTCTCTCCTTTTTGGGCCTATTTTCCCTCCTAGAGGGAGGGTCCTGGCTGTTTGGATTTGTTTTCCCTCCTGGATGGAGGGATCAACTCTTCACTGATCTTCTTTGTCTGCTACTTCCTATGAGCAGGTATGCGTCTCTGTTTTGTGACTTCATATGTACCATTATTTTCTTTTTTTAATAGAATAACATCCAACTTACAAAAAAAAACATGTGGAATTACAAAAGTCCCACACTATTAATATGTTATAAATTGACCTAATGCAAATATGAAACAACCAATACACAACATATCTTGGCGGGGGAATTAAAATCCCCAAAATATAAATAATGAGGATGAGATTTACAAAAGTAAGAACTATGCCACTTATGAGTAGCCATGAAGCTGACCTTCAAGCTTCCTCTTTAGGCAAGTCCCATCCTCTTTGAGGTTCTCTCTTAAAACCATAATAGTAACCAGAAAATACGTTGTCTTTAGTGGTATAAGTAAATTTTCAATGACAATATCGAAGAGAATGAGTGAAACCAAAACCAACAAGTGATTGAATTCTTTATTATAGTTGAGCAACATAATATTACATTCACCAAACTCCTTGAATCATGAGGCATCTGCATTTTTATAGGATTTCCCTAGAGAGTTTTCCCTAACTATGGGAACTAAAAAAGTTTCCCTTTTTATGTCAAGCAATTGCTTATTTAACTTCGATTATTTATAACTAACAAACATATTGCAAGCTTTTGAAACCTTTTCTTGTCCTTGAGTGTTAATGGTAACTAGCAGGCTGCATGATTTAATGTGTTGGTTGTGTATAGGAAGATTACACAAGTGTCGAAGGATAACTTATTAGCTTTCACACATACTTTGAAAGTGTTTAGACCATGTTTGGGGGTGTTTCATCAGATCCAGGGTACGTGGTGTATGTTCAGCTCCTAGATGCTTGTGATGGATGTACTTGTCAAAAATGGCTCACTCAATGGTTGCTTAACCTTGATTGGGTGATTGGATGACTTTGTTCCTTAGGACATTTGATACCTTTAGAGAACTTGGTGACATTCTAAATGTTGATCACATGGAAGAGGTTGCTTACTTGGAGAATGTGTTGCATTGGAAAGAAGAATTTGGCATTTAGTATGGGGGCATTGTTACTTAGACAACATGGTGTGGCTCACATACTTTCATGGAGGCTTGGAGTCAACTTGGGGATTTCTAGGTTGTGATATTGTTCATGTAGGGGAAGTGTGCCCACTGGAGTACATGGTTTATGAGGGATGTTGGAGGCATGATAGGCTTGTAAGACGACCTTGGACACATCTCATGGAGTGGCTTTGCCTTGGATTCTTTCTTTTGTACACATCAACTTTAAGCTTGGCGTGTGTACCCTTGGAGTGTATCTCTTCACATGTGTGAGCCTACTTGTGTATTTATAGGTTTACTTGTAAGGGTTTCAATCCACGTATATATTACTAACCCCCCTCACCTCTTGTATATATAGAGGAAGGAGATAGTAATTTCATTCATCATACAAGTGCTATTTTCTTTGTGCTTTTGTTCTTAGAGTGATATGTTTGGATTCATGGGGAAACCCTAGGAGAAATTATGAAAGAAAAATAATGTCTTTGTTGGAATCTCGCTCTTGTGAGATGCTTGGGTTTGTTCTAATGGGATACATGTTGGAGATGTTTGATTTGGATTATATGGAGAAAAAAACAAGGACAACAACACAAACTCAAAAAAATAAACAAATATGTTGCAGATAACACAATAATATACTAAAACCTAGATTCTATTAAATGAATGAAATGGAAAAACACTATAAACTACAAACTAATACAATTAGCTAGAATGGCGCAACTTACCTTCGAAAAGAGATTTGTCGATTACGTTCAATCACAAGATGATCCATTAAAATAAGCCAAGGTGCCTTTTTAACATAAAGTGTAAAACCCTAAGAGAAAAAAATCTCAAAGATCCAAAACCCTAACACTTTGAGGTGAAGCCACAAAAACAATGTGGGTCCCGAACATGGAAAAATTTAAAGATCCATATTTTTCTCAAAGTGTAGAAACCTTGGCGAATCTTAATAATTCATAAATTTGCAACCATATGTTTAGAAATTAAAAAATATATATTATAAGGACTTTATATAGTTTCTAGATAATGTTCGTGATTTTTAGAGTAAAGAAAAACTATCCCATGGAATTTGGGCGAATCAACTTTGAAAAAAAGCAAATTGGATATTTTTTTGGGGGGGAAAAGGTAAAAAACTTGCCCATAGGAAATTTTTGCCCCTAAATTTTTCCTTCATCTCGAAGAGTCTACTTGACACATCAACTTCCCTGGGGCATGACTTCTAAATACAAATTCCAATTGGACCGCACAATAACCCATTAAAAAAATATTGAAGAGAAGAACAACTTTTGGGAAGGCTAGATGTTTGTAACCACTCTGAGACCATTTAGGGCCTTAAAAAGGCCTCAAAAGTTTGGGACCTAAAAAAATGTAGAAAATTGCCCAAAACATAGATAACCGTTGAGTCAATGAAAGAGGTGGGTGGCCACTGATATCCACTTGGGTTAATGTTCATCATTCATCCATTTTTATCAGATTTATGTTAGATATGTGACTAAGAGGAGAGAACTAATCTTCCTTCTCTTGTGCTTCTTCTTTTTCACTTTATCTCTCTTGTCTCAGATTTGCTAGGGTTTCTTAGAGCTTCTTGGAACATCTTAAATACTAGGGATAGGGTTTCATCCCTTAGAGACTTGGACATTAGGTTTTTGAGATGAAACCCTAGGTTGTACTTATTAAGATATGAAGAAGAGGAGCCATCTTGCCTTAGAGGACATGCTTATGTGATGTTAGTTTGTTATATCTCATTGGTGTGACCCCAACTAGGTTTTTGGGAATTAGAGGATTGTACTAGTGTTGGGATAAGGCTAATATATGTACATGAAATTTATTTGTATGCACATTTATGAAGTTTTTAGTTGTACCATACTTGTGAAATTACATATTTGATTTCCAACCATATATTTCTCTATGGTTTGTTATTTTCCAACACTTATTTGTCTTATTTATTTGACATAAGTTAAGGATACAATTATTTAGTGATTTAACATTTATATTAAAGTAGATAGGATATATTTTCCATCATATTTAAAACTTTCATAAGTGATTTTGAGATATGTTTTATTCATAATAAGATTGCTTTAGAGGGTTGAAACTTATTAGAATACTTTGATGTCTGTTATCACAATTCTTGTAGTTGCCCCGTAAATTGGTCCTATCCAATATGGCAGAGGGGAAAATTTGTGACCTACAATAGCTAAGACCTCTGAAAGTACTCAGATTTCACACCTGCCAAAGCTATCGACACTTTACACTAAGCAAGGAGCTAAGCCTAGGGGGCATTTTGTTGGTTGTGGAGCTTGATCTTCATGATTCAGAGATGTTATTTCAGCTATGTTNTGATGGGGATTCCCCCCCCCCCCCCCCCCCGTTTGGGGTTAGGGGGCAGCGCCCCGACAACAAAAATTTAGGAAAAAATGCCTTGTAAAATGTTGTAATTTCATTGTAATGACCTGATCAATAATGGGAAATTTACGGGCCCATGGTATTTTCCCATGGTATTCCCTTTATAAAAGGAAGGCATTGTAAAATGGATGCGTATTTTATTGTAGCATTGTAAGACAATCTCTGTGACTGTGAGAGAGAGACCGTGAGAGAGTGATTGTATTTTATTGTAGCATCTTGTTTAATTGTTTAATTGTTATTGCTATGTGATCCTGCTTTTCTAACACATCCCTATAACAAAGATAAGCCTATAGATGATGAATTAAAGTGGATAATTCAAGGTATCTTGATTGGATCTCTTAGTCTAATGGTTAATTAGAGATTTGATCGATTAGTAAGAGAAATTGTGTGCCTACGTAAAAAGCCCCAATTTGCCCTAGTGTTTTAAGTATGAACATTAGATCTAGGGGCAAAGAGGTGGAATTTAATGAAACTAGGCACTGAGATGAATTGCTCAGTAAATAATATGACCATTGAAAGTGATTCTAACAATACCCAGATCACGATTTTGTCTAAAAGGGAGTTTTCCCCAAGGAGGGTGATTTTCCCTAAGAGAGGTCAGTGCTTTAGATATGCAAATGGAGTCCGATTAATTTGAAAATTGGTATATAGGGGTCTTAGGTGATTTCCAACTTGGTCTTTTAATTATAAACATAGTCACAACCTAGAACTAGGTGAACCTAAAAACTAGGGTTTAAAGTAAGGGTTTGATTTGTTTTTATTATGCCCGGGAAAGGAAATACTGAAAAATAAAAGATGGAAGAAACTTAACTCACTAGGAAATGAGATATGCCATGAGTTGTTTCCCTTTGTCCAATGTTGTCAACTTGAAAGCTTATGTTTATTCATGGTTGAAGATATGGCTTTCCTATTGCAGCCTCCTACCAAAGACAAATAAACACAATAAGTAAAAACTAAAATCGTGCTTGATTTGAATTGAACAAGAGAGAAATTCTTGCAGGATAAATAAAAAGGAAACATGAATAAAATCCTAAGCAAAATCGACAAGTAAAACCCCTTGAAGAGAGAGAGAGAGAGAGAGAGAGAGAGAGAGAGAGAGAGAGAGAGAGAGAGAGAGAGAGAGCCCTCTTATTCACCCCCAACAAAGGCATGCTCCTGCAAGGTTAGATCACACCAAAGATATGCTGAGAAAATAAAAGACAAACATATAGTGCCCAAAGAGATGTAGAAACACAAGAGTCATGAACTTCTCCGAGATTTCACAAGTAAGACAAAAGATCTTCTATTATATTTACAATAAGAGCCAAATTCTCATTGGGATACAATGAGAGGGGTCTCTTCTTTATATATCTTTTGAGAGACAAAAACCCTATCTTACTTTTTCATCCAATGGTGGAGATTAAAACATCATGAACGATGGAGATTACATCTTTTAATTTTGACATGGATCAATATAATTGAGGGGAGCAAATTACCTCAGAAAGCCCATTTTTACAACATGATAAATCATTATTTTTGAAAGTTTAACAATTAGGGGACATGGGGAGGTCATTATCCCCCCCCCATACATGTTTCTAAAGATACAACTTGATTTACACCCTTTTATTATGGCCATTTTAACCAATTCTGCCCTATGGGGGACGTTGTCCCTAAGAGAGCCAAAATAATAATCTGGAGCATGAAATTGGTTCCAAATGATCCGAAGAGCCACAATACATCATCAATAATCATTTCCTTTCCTTTTCCTTGACCACACAAGCGAAATTGATTTTTTTAGTGATTTCCATAGTTCATTTTTTTATGGTACAACCTCTGAAAATCATAAAATCCATCATAACTTTCTTCTAGCTGAGAACTAGGGAAAAATGACTGCATAGAAGTGTCCAGAGACATGGTATAATGATACTAGTAACTAGTCATAATCACTAATCCATTGAAATGCTAAAAATATCATCATCTCACAATAAAAATAATGGTAAGAGTCAATAATAATAATAATAATAATAATAATAAAATCTGGAACTCAATAACTGTGACCATCCAATGAAAAATGAGACTGCAGTATTCTTTTTGGCCATGTATAGAGAAAATATAACCACTGTTGATTTTTGTATTCATTGCATTGGGAACCGTGTTTTACTTGGTCAAATACCCAAAGTGAAGGTGAGATAATGAACCGAAATGATCCTGCATGAATTCAAGGTAAGCATTGCTCCAATATGTATATTAAAATGCAACTTAAATCATGCTAATCATAATCATGGTGACAATAATAATAATAATAATAATCAATAAGATATACCTTCGTCTCTGAACAATATTTGAATCTTTTGGAAGTCCCTTGTATATGCCATACTTACAAAGTTTAATCAATTTGCTAACATTGGGTGAAAGTGGAAAACAAGGCTAAGGAAAAAGGGAAATGACTTCTAGTTGACTTTGACCAAATGATATCTCTAAATGGTGACAACTACACACAACCACAGTGACATATGCATGACAAACACACAATAGGGAATGGTGGTGTCTCACAAGTGGATGGGTTGATATGAAAATAGTCCATTCAACTTTAACAACAAGTCTACAACTCACATCCAAGCTAACAATCAAGCTCCTTGAAGATATTTTCTAAAACCATTGCGTTGAGTACACAAGAAACTATAGTGAAGAGATATTAGGGGACACTTAGAATTATTTGTCTCTTGCTCCTTTTCACATTAAAAACTGCAGGCTTTGTGAGGAATTAACCATTACATTTCAATAAGATGGTCAATAATCTTTAGATTTTGCATTTATTTATCCATTGCTTTATTTGGGCCTTTCACAATTTCTTTTCATAACCCTTTTTTAGTTGTGTCTACAGACACACTTTGCAACTTTATTTGAGGGCTTGCATTTCTCAGTATATAGCATATAACATACAATGCATGTAATGATGGTAGACATATTGCTTCAAGTTTTAGCTGACAACTCTTTGAGCAACTAGGGGGATATCCACATTCAGTACCAAACATCGGAGGCAACCAATCAAATAGGTCAAGGCTTCAAAACCCAACTCACCTAAGCTTAGGAACCAACACCAGTGGGTTCTGCTGGCCAGAAGCATCACGGCTTCGGTAAGTTTTGTTGTACAACTTAGAGTTTAGCCACAAAACAACATGGGATCCATCATGCATAGGGGTCAAAGTGGGGAAAATGATCTTCAATTTCACAGGTTTTAGTCATAAGTAATGGGATGAATTAATTATGGAGGAGACTCGATGAATGGGGACAAGTGACACATGGAACCAACATAGGAATAAAGTTTAAAATTTATGTAAAGCATGGAATAAGCAATGGTATTCAACATCATATTTTATAATAATTCTCAACATGAGTTAATCATCAGTAGAACATATCATATAAGCATAGGTCACCATAATTATCATATACAAAGGTATTCATATGCATCAAAGAGAAAAATTGTACCAAGGAGCAATATGTTAATATCGCCATATACATGTCTCTATCTGTTATGCCCATCTGTGAATTGTATACCATATATGTTGCTCTGCTTGAATGAGCTAAGTCATCACTTAAGTCATCTCAATGGATAAGGAGATCTCAATCCTAACAAGGAAATACTCTGCATTTGCAATTAAATAAAGGCTTTGAATGGTTAATGTTGTAATGATGATCCACATTGTATCCCATCAATATCTTTGACTCGAATAATAAAGAGAAATTCCATATGTTGCAGAGCAGTAGCCCAACTACATATATGTGATAACATTTGGCTCCAACTCGGACAAGTGCTCTAAGGGAAAGAGTGCTTGAGAACATCATAAATGTTTGGTCTGCAGTATCATCTCATCAACAAATATCTAGAAACTTCAATTTTCTTCTTCATCTTCAAGTGTACCTGTTCCTACACATATGGAAGCAGACAATACTAGAGCAACATATATGGGATAATGTAACACCTCGGTTTTGACCTTGAATGCATTAAATGGATGTGATGTACATATTGTAATTAATCGTGGTGTGGAGCTAAAGGCAAAAGCCCCACCATTGATGTATCATTTTATGTTTCGGCCATTAAAATCGATGTTGATGGTATTTTGTGCGAGCCATGCACATTATAATTATAGACACCATGTACATATGCAATTTAAAACTACCCAAAACCAGTTATGTCAAGGCAACAATAATGAGATGGGGGCATGATTCCTAAGGATAGGGGGGGGATATTCAACCTTTGGGGCTAATGGGGAAAATCCAAATTCCAGCAAAAGAACCTAAGAGAGTGGGCAACTACTCTCCTTGTCTTATTCGCCAACCAATTTAATTCCCATGAGTTGGTTGGGCAATTATTGCCTTGAGAAAACGTATGCATGGGCAGTCGTCAGTTCTAGCACGGTTGTCAATCCTTGACCACACACATGCCCAAAGAGGGGGATCGCATTCAGTTCCCTCACGTGGAGCAGAGAAGGCATTCTAAACTCACACAGATAGAATTTTGGCCTCAGGCAGACGCGTTCTGTTTTTTCCCTTCATGATTTTGGTCTGTGTGTGATTTTCCTTCACGTTGAGAGCTGTGTTCTTTAGTCTTTCCTATGGTTGGGAAGTGTATCTGTTAATGCACAACAGATTGGGAAGGAGACCATGAATTATGAGTGGGTGCTGAGCCATTTACATCCACGTGAAGCTATTGCTCAGTGGGTGAAATCGATTTTGGCCTAGGGGTTGGTTTTCTTGGGTGTTGTTGAGTTCGTTTTAGCCACGTTAGGGCCAAAATGTCCCTGGGAATCGAACTGTTGTTAAGGGGTTGTTTTCACCCATATTGCCCATTCGCTTTACTGTCAAAACTATTTTCCCCAACACAAAGTTGTGTATTTTGCTGTGTATGCCTCGGTTATTTGATTTGAACTGTTTTTGGAGTGGAAGTTGGGTCTGGGCCAGCTTGATAAACCTAGTGGAAGGAGGAACCTCACAAACAGAGCTAAAGGGATGGCTTTCTTCTTTGCACATCCTGAATAGCACTAGAAGGGAAGGCATAGCCCGAGGGATAGTGTAGTAGAGAAGGGGATGGTTCCTTTTGTTGGGTGTGTAGATGTTTTAGAAGTCAGGCTAGATCTGGTGCAGGTGTCCATATCTCTTTAGTTGAGCTCACTAGCTTAGCAGCCAGCCTTTCTAGCTCCTTTTTATCCTGATAAACCCAACTGTGTTGGCTTGGTTGAGTTTTGTGTATCCTTGGCTACATGTGAGCATGCTAGTGTTCCCCTATTCCTTGTGGAAATCATGCCTAGCTCGGGGGTGGCAGTGCTGTTGAGAGATTGATGAGCACACTAGCCTATGGTTGGGTGGAACGTTGCAACAATATAGTTGGTTGTTGGACAAGTTTCTATTGAGATAAGTATTCTTATCTATCTCATCTTTGCAATTTGTATTTGTTGCTTAATGAAAATAATGAACATGTTAGATGCTATGAATGACATGTATTTGCTTCCGTTGTTTAATGAATTAGATGTCTGCATATGTATTTTGTTTCATTGCATTTTATATATTTTCATGGGGCTTATTATGCCTGGGTTGATAGCATCATGGTCACGTCCTCTCCGCTGAGAAGAGGGGTGGGGATGTGACAACGTGGTATCAAAACTAATTGGTTGTAGCATTGGGCATCAATGGGCCAAGCAGAACAGCTGACAAAGGGTAGAATTACCTCTGTGATCAGCAGGAAAAGAAGCACAGACAGAAAAATTTTCTAAATTTTTTCAAAGTATGGGCATGTTGGTTGGGATGTCAAGAAGCGAGCTGATTCAATAGCTGCATTGGTAAGAAGGAGCTGATGAGGTGGCGAGCTGTAATGGCGGCTGATATGGTTGAGGGCAAGCCACAATGGCAGTTGGATTGCCAGGAATGCGTCGACGACGTCGGTGAGAAGAGACGAAGAGAGTTGCAGTGGCGGCTAGATCTCAGAAAGGGAGCCGCAACGGTGGTCGTGTTCCCTCTTTTATGCCGACATGACGGATGACAACCAAAGTTATTTCTAAAATGGAGATGGAAGGAAGCAGAAGATCGAGCCGCAACAGGATGGATGACAATTCGGGAAGGAGTCGATGAGCCTCGGCAGGGTCGACCCAATGCGCAATGAAAAGAAGAAGGAGATTGTGCCGTAATGGCGGTGGGTGAGAGAAGAAGAAAGAGCTGACAATGGCGGAAGAGCGAAGAAGAAAGAGTCGACAATGGAAGAAGAGAGAATAAGAAAGAGCCGATGGCAGCGAAAGAAAGAAGAAGAAAGAGCCGACAGTGACAGAAAGAAAAGGAAGAAAGAGCTGATGAAGCGGTGGAAAGAAAAAGGAAGAATGGGCCGCAACGACGATGGAAAGAAAAGGAATAAAGAGCCGACGAAGCGGCGGAAAGAAAAGGAAGAATGAGCCGCAATGATGGTGGAAGGGAGAATAAGATGGAGTCACGACGGTGGCGGAATAAAGGAAAAATGGAGCCGTAATGCGGTGGATGGAAGGCGAAGACTTCTCTGATGCGATGGATGGAAGTCAGGAATTTTTCTACAATGACGGAAGGTTCGTAGCGGGAGAAAATTGAAAATTCTTCTGACGTAGCGGGTGAAAGTCGAAAATTTTTCCAATGTAGTGGAAGGAGACGTTGGAAGGAAAATGAAATTTTCGTCGAAACATGGGATTTTTAGGAGGTTTTTTAGTGAGGTCTGCAGGGTCAGAAAAAATAGAAAATGGCAGCAAGTTTGTGCGCCAGATTGCGCGGAATTGAAGGATTTACAACAACAAAAAATGAGGGCGTTGTCCTTGGCCTGACCTACAGAAGCCATAAGGGGGAAAGCCCCCTTAACCCCCGTTGTTCCCTTCAATACGGTCGTTGTTGTGAAAGAAAAGTATGTTTTTGAGAAAGTTGTCAATATGAGATTTCTTCAGATGAAGGTAAGTAATTAGGAATTCATATGAATGTTATGCAGCTAACAAATTTTGTTTATTAACACATTTTGCAGAATTATAACCACCTTCAAAGAGCAGCATTCCACATAGTGGAGATTGCAAAAGTTGGGTTGTAGTTCTGCCATGAGAATCTACGACATGTATGATGATGCACAAAACCCCAATGAGTACAAGGAAGATGATATGAGGGAAAATGTTCGAGTTGGAAATGTTGAGACAGAGTCTAATGGTCGAAGATTTCAAGATACTCCCCCAGATTTTGTAGCCACCATGAGAAGTCTAAGGGTGGAGATGCAAATTTACAGGGCATATAATGAAAGATTAGTTAAGGCTCGGGAGGAGCAAAATCAGCTGAATGCAGCCATGCTGCAAAGTTTGACAGACATCCAGAGGCGGATGAACTCTAGGGACTGGATAGTAAGACCAGAAGGTAGTAAGAGCGACACTAGAAGAAGGAAAAGATCTCCTAGTGAGTCATCTAAATCTGAAGGATCCCCTAGGGACTCAAGCTCTTCATCTCAGGAGAATGAGAGGAAGAGGCATTACAAGAACCATTCATGTGATGAATTTAAGAAGGCAAGGCCTCCTACCTTTAATGGTGAGATAAAGAATGGACAAGAAGTTGAAGCTTGGCTTCTTGGGATGAGAAAATATTTAAGTCCAAGACTATTCAGGAAATATGAAGGCTAGGGTAGCCATATTCAATTTGACTAGAAGAGCATCCATATGGTTGTAGCACTTTAGGCAGGTAAATAAGATCAATGAAAGGAAGATTGTATGGAAGTAGTTCCAGAAGTACCTCTCTAACAGGTACAATGATGATAAGACCAAAGAGTTCCATGAGCTGAGATTGGGACAACAAACCATGGAAGAGTATGCAAACAAGTTCTTGGAATTTTTGAGGTATGTCAGGTACATCAAAGATGAAAAAGTGAAGATCCAGCATTTCCTGAGTGGATTGCCTTAGTCTTATAAAGACATAATTGAGTTTTATGAACCTAGAACTCTTGAAGAAGCAATAAGGAAGGCTAACTATTGCTATGAGCAAAGCAAAGGAAAACCTGATTATCATAAGACATGGAAGGACAAAAATAATGAGAAGTATGACCAAAGGAAGAAAGGTTTCAAACCTTCTAACTTCAGGAATCAACAGAAGCAACCATCTCAAGTTGAGAAGTATCCAGCCATAGTGGTGGGAGAAAAGCCCAGAGAACCACAACAGAACAGAGGACCACTCCAATGTTGGAAATGTGGAGGACCCCACATGCGTAGTAATTGTCAACTTGAGAATGAGAATGCAAGGCCAACTTACAACATTCAAGAGGCAGAAATAGTGGGTCAAGTAGCAAGGGTTTCCCCTAGGATCTATGCAGCACTGGAGGATCGCCAGGAAGATCACCAATCAACTATGGTTGGAGTTGCAGGTAATATTGTTGAGCAATCTGTTTCTATTTTGATTGACCCTGGTTCTACTCATAGTTACTTTACTCCTAGAGTAGTGGAGATTTGTGATTTTAAGAAAGTAAAGCATATCAAATCTTGGTTAGTTCAGCTAGCCACTAGAACTAAGAGAAAGGTTAGTGAAGTGGTAGAGAAATGTTTGTTGGTCATGAATGGATTGGTCACGTATGTATATCTAAATGTTCTACCACTTGGTTCCTATTATGTTCTCATCGGAATGGATTGGTTAGAAGCTCACGGGGGAAAGCTTGATTGTTATAATAATACTTTTGAATGCATGGATGAAGAAGGGAACCCCAAGAGTTCTGAAAGGCATTCCAAAGGTCATTTCTGTGAGGCAGATTTCAGCAACATAGTTAAAGAAGTTATGTAGGAAAGGTTGCTAGTTGTATGCAGCTCATATTGTGGAGGCAAAAGAGAATGAAACTCCTAGGTTGGAGGACTTTCATGTGTTGCAGGAATTTAGGGATGTGTTTCCTGATGATTTTCTAGGGCTTCCTCCAAAGAGAGACATTGACTTCACCATTGAACTTGTGCCAGGAGCAGCACCAGTGTCTAAGACACCCTACAGGATGACTACACCACAAATGCTAGAGTTGAATGTGCAACTGCAAGAGTTGTTGGAGAAGAAGTACACCAGGCCGAGTGTGTCTCCTTGGGGAGCACCATTTTTGTTTGTGAAGAAGAAAGATGGTACACTTAGGTTGTGTATTGATTACAGACAGTTGAACAAAGTCACCGTAAAGAACAAATACCCTTTGCCTAGGATTGATGACCTCTTTGATCAAATGAGAGGAGCAAAGGTATTTTCCAAGATTGACTTGAGGTTGGGTTACCTCCAGGTAAGAATCAAGGATGAAGACATTCATAAGACAACCTTCAGAACAACATATGGGCATTATGAGTTTGTAGTGGTACCATTTGGCCTCACAAATGCACCGACTACATTTATGTGTCTTATGACTAGTGTCTTTAGTAGGTATTTGGAAAAGTTTGTTCTTGTTTTCCTTGATGACATTCTTATCTATTCTAAGAATGAGGAAGAGCATGAAGAGCATCTGAGATTGACATTGCAATTGCTCAGGGAGCATAAGTTGTATGCAAAGTTGAGCAAGTGTGACTTCAATAGAGATAGGATTCATTATTTTGGTCACATTATCTTAGATGAGGGCATATCTGTAGACCCTGAGAAGATTGAGGCCATTATGAATTGGCCCACTCCAAGAAATGTGCATATGTAAGATCTTTTATGAGGCTTGCAGGATACTATAGGAGATTCATTGAAGGATTCTCCAAGGTTGTACATCCAGTCGCTTCTTTACAAAAGAAGGGAATAAAGTTTGAATGGACACTGAGGTGTGAAGAAAGCTTCTAGCAATTGAAGAACCTTCTCACAAGTGCCCTAGTATTGAAGATTGCAGACCCAGAAAAAATATTTTGTGGTTTGTACTAATGCATGCGGGTAAGCGCTTGGAGGAGTCCTTATGTAAGACAACCATGTGATATGTTATGAGTCAAGAAAGCTGAACGAGCATGAGAAGAACTATGCCACTCATGATCTAGAACTTGCAGCCATAATGCATGCTCTCAAGATGTGGAGGCATTACTTGATGGGCAGAAGATTTGAGCTAAGGATAGACAATTATGGTCTGAATTATTTGTTTGACCAACCAATGTTAAATGCTAGGCAAGCTAGATGGCTGGAGTTTTTATGTGAGTTTGATTTCAAAATCAAGCACATAAAAGGAAAGGAGAATAAGGTAGTTGATGCACTCAACAGGAAGGTGTAGGAAATGCATGTGGCATCTCTTAGTATTTGCCATTCAGATTTGAGACAACAGATTGTTAGTCATATCGTTGGAGATGAATGGTATGAGCAGATAAAAGACAAGTTGCAGCAACAAAGTATTCAGAATAGGTATGAGGAATACAAATTGGAAGAAGATGGACTTCTTACCTATAAGAACAGGATTTATATTCTGAATGTAGTAGATTTGAGGAGAGTTGTTATGGATTAGATCCATCAAGCTCCATATTCTAGTCACCCAGGATCAGAAGATAATTGCTATAGCCAAAAAGCAGTATTTTTGGCCAGGATTAAAAAAGGACATGGCTGAATATATTTCAAGGTGCATGAAATGTCAACGGGTGAAGGTTGATCATCAACACCCAGCAGGTTTGTTGCAGCCTTTGCCAGTTCCAGAATGGAAATGGGAAGTTATTTCCATGGATTTTATTATAGGATTGCCAATGACTTGGAGACAACATGATTCCATCATGTTTGCGGTGGACAAGTTGACAAAGCCAACACATTTTATATCGGTTAAGTCTATGTATAAGACTGATGACATTGCAAAGATATTCATGAATGAGATTTTCAAATTGCATGGATTGCTTAAGGCAATAGTCTCTGACAGAGATGTCAGGTTCACTTCCAATTTCTAGAAGGGTTTGTTTGTAGATTTGGGTACGAAGTTGAACTTCAACACTGCCTACTATCCTCAGTCTGACGAGAAAACAGAGAGAGTGAATCAGGTGCTTGAAGACATGCTTCGCATGTATGTGATGAAAAAACCAACCAAGTGGGAAGATTACTTACACTTGGTAGAGTTTGCTTATAACAATGGACAGCAAGCATCCTTGGGGATGAGTCCCTATGAAGCTTTATATGGACACCAGTGATATGGGATAATCTAGTGAACATGGTTGTGCTTGGGCTAGAATTGCTCAAGGAAATGGAGCAAGAGGTTGTAAAGTCAGGCAGAATCTGAAAGTAGCCCATGACAGACAGAAAATCTATGCAGATAAGCATAGGGTGAACAGAGAGTTCAGTGTTGGGGATCATGTTTACCTCAGAGTGAGGGTAAAGAAGAGTTTCTTGAAGCTTGGAAGTTGTGCCAAGCTGTCACATAGATATTGCGGGTTGTTTGAAGTGCTCGAAAGAATAGGGCCAGTTGCATATAGACTTGCATTTCCTGCTAGCACTAGAGCTCATAATGTTTTTCATGTTTCTTTGCTTAATAAATATGTACACGATCCTAACCATGTGATAAATTGGGATGTGATTCAGGTGGAACCCGAGGGAGAGTTCGAAATCGAGCCAATGCACATCCTCGACAGGAAGGTCACAATGCTCCAGAACCGGGCCATAGGGCAGGTAAAGTTGCAATGGGAGCACTACGGTCCTGAAGAGGCTACGTGGGAGCTGGAGGATGCCATGCGATTGGCACATCCATTTTTTTTCAATTCTATGGAGCACTGAGGCGATGCCAGTGTAGCATTTTTGTTCAATTTTGTAAAGCACTGAGGTCAGTGGTATTGAAGGGGGAGGGGAATGTAACACCCCAGTTTTGACCCTGACCGCATTAAATGTATGTGATGTATGTATTGTAATTAATCGTGGTGTGGATCTAAAGGCAAAATCACCACCATTGATTTATCATTTTATGTTTCGGTGATTAAAATCGATGTCGATGGTATTTTTTGCTAGCCAAGCACATTATAATTATAGACACCATGTACATATGCAATTTGATTAAAATACCCACAACCAGTTATGTCAATGCAACAATAATGAAATGGGGGCATGATTCCTAAGGATAAGGGGGGGGGGGNGGGGGGGGTATATTCAACCTTTGGGACAAATAGGGAAAATCCAAATGTCAGCAAAAGAACCCAAGAGAGTGGAAAACTACGCTCCTTGTCTTATTCACCAACCAATTTGATTCCCATGAGTTGGTTGGGCAGTTATTGCCTTGAGGAGTGTATGCATGGGCAACCGTCAATTCTAGCAGGGTTGTTAGTCCTTGACCACACGCATGCCCAAAGAGGGGGATCACATTATGTTCCCTCACGTGGAGCAGAGAAGGCATTCTAGACTCACGCAGATAGAAGTTTGGCCTCAGGCATTCATGTTCTGTTTGTACCCTTCACGATTTTGGTATGTGTGTGATTTTCCTTCACATTGAGAGTTGTGTTCTTCAGTATTTCCTATGGCTGGGAAGTGTCTTTGTTAATGCATAGCGGATTGGGAAGGAGACCACAAATTCTGAGTGGGTGCTGAGCCATTTACATCCACGTGAAACTACTGCTTAGTGGGTGAAATCGATTTTGGCCCAGAGGTTGGTTTTCTTGGGTGTTGTTGAGTCCGTTTTGGCCACGTTAGGGCCAAAACGTCCCTGGGAATTGAACTGTTGTTAAGGGGTTGTGTTCACCCATCTTGGCCATTCGTTTTGTTGTCAAAATTATTTTCCCAACCTAAAGTTGTGTATTTTGTTGTGTATGCCTCGGTTGTTTGATTTGAACTATTTTTGGAGTGGAAATTGGGTCTGGGCCACCTTGATAAACCTGGTGGAAGGAGTAACCTCATAGATAGAGCTAGAGGGTTGGATTTATTATTTGTACAACTTGAATAGCATTGGAAGGGAAGGCATTGCTCGAGGGACTATGTAGCCGAGAAGGGGATGCTTCCTTGTGTTGGGTGTGTAGATGTTTTAGAATTCAGGCTAGATCTGGTGCAAGTGTCCATAGCTCTTTAGTTGAGCTCACTAGCTTAGCAGCCAACCTTTTTGGCTCCTTTTTAGCCTGATAAACCCAATTGCGTTGACTTGGATGCGTTTTGTGTATCCTTGGCTACATGTGAGGCTCCTAGTGTTCCCCTATTCCTTGTGCAAATCATGCCCAGCTCGGGGGTGGCAGTTCTGCTAAGAGATTGATTAGCACACTGGCCTATGGTTGGGTGGAACATTGCAGCGACGTAGGTGGTTGCTACACAAGATTTTGTTGAGATAAGTATTCTTGTCTATCTCATCTTTGCAATTTGTATTTTTTGCTTAATGAAAATAATGAACATGTTAGATGTTGTGAATGACATGTGTTTGCTTCCGCAATTTAATGAATTTGATTTCTGCATATGTATTTTGTTTCATTGCATTTTATATATTTTCATGGGGCTTAGTCTGCTCGGGTTGATAGCATCTTGGTCGCGTCCTCTCCGCCGACAAGAGGGGTGGGGATGTGTCAAATAAAAAATACTGAAAATAAATGCTAGAAGTAAATGCCGAAAATAAAAAGTTGAAATCACAAAGCAAATCTAATAACTGTAAAACAATTGCAAATTTTATTGAAAGACACACTTAAACAAGGTAGAGGGTCAAACTCAAAAGCCTAAAGACTCACACATAAAAAGAAGAAGGAAATACTCTACCTACTTCTCAAGTAAGCTTATTCACTCACACCTACCCCACTCTAACTAATCAGGCAAGTGTTAAGTAAAATCATAAATCCAATCCAACCACTTGTTGAACAGCTGAATTGATCTTTATTTACAGTTAATAATACAAGTCAGAGATGGTTTGGAAGTTAAGCGAATAAAAATCAAAGCCACTCTAACTTGTTGCTTGATATTCAAAAACATATACGGACAATGTGGAATAAAATCATGCCAAGGTTGGAACTGGTTTTTACAAACTTCATCCATCAAAGCATCGATGGGATCATAAAAATAATGTGAGTTCACCCTTGATGGAAAAAGACAATATGACTCGTGATTTAGCTCCGCTATGCAATCCTTTGTTCTATCCTCTACATGAGTAGGACACTCAATTCTATTCATTCAAGGAAAAATGGAAAAAACAAATGGGGGTAAATTATATAACTAAGATTATGTTTTAGGAGAATCGGCACTGAGGAAACTTTTTTTCGCTCCAAGAATCTCTTTTCAAATTTTTGCGTTGGAGGATTCCTTGCTTGCCTGGTTCCTATTGATTCTCTTGGTTGCAAGAGTTCATAGGCACTTTGGTTCTATTCGAAGTCTTCTCCTATGCTAGTTCTTTGAAATTTATAGAATATATTGTATTTCTGAATCAGACTCCAAGTTTTCATATCTGATAGCTCTTGGGTTCTGCCCTTGCTAGTGCTCGCTCCACTAGATCATGGTGATGCTATAGTATCAGTCGATATGGTGATTGCTTCATCTGCTCTGATAGCTTGGACTTGGTCGAGTGCCTGTTTCTTGATTGATATAGTTAGAAGTTGGCCGACCTGTTTCTTGATCCTTCTTCTGGTGCAGCTCGTAGGAGTTTTGGTTCCCTTCTCGTGGGAGTTTTTCTTGGCTCTATTGTTGAGGCATGATGGATGGAGGGGATCACCCTGATCCTGGTCTATCCTTCAGGAGACTTGCAGCTTCAGGAAATAAGAGGAAACTTTCCCAGAATCGGCAATCCTTTGTAAAGAAGCTTGGCAGCATCCCCTCGGTAGCTCTTTTAGTGGAAACTTGCCAAACTGCTCTAAATATTGTTGATCAGGCTCTTATTGGCCAATTTACATGGCTTTGGCCTTCCCCTAAGACTATTGCAGGGTGGGTTCACAGGAACTGGAAACCTCTCATCTCAGAAAACATTTGCAGCAACCTGATTGGTAAGGGATACTATCTTTTTCTTTTTTAAAATTTAGCTAACAAAGACTTAATATTTAGTAATGGGCCATACTTCATGGGTCCTCAAGGGATCTACTTGAACAAATGGACCCCGTATTTTGATCTGAACCAATATTTACCCTCTGCGGTTCCTGTATGGGTTAGGTTTCCACATCCTCTTATCCACTATTGGAATTTGGGATCCCTAGAAGCTATAGGAAACACTCTGGGGAAAAACATTGATAGGGTTGATCGCAAAGATCAGTACACCTGTGCTAGAATTTGTGTTGAAGTGGATTTGGAGGTAGGGCTACCTGAAGCTATTAATTTGATAGTAGAAGACTGGTATTATGTACAAGAGCTAGACTATGAGCAACTTCCCTTTAAGTGTAGATATTGTCATGGATATGGACATTTTTCCAGATCTTGCAAGAAAAAAATTGAGGAAGAAGCTATTAAATAAAAAGGAGATTAGTGGACCCAAGTTCAAAAAACTAGCTCAAGAAAACAAGGAAATAAAGTCCTTGGACAAAGAGTAGAACTAGGGACAAGCAGCAAACCCCTCAGGTAGAAACAAAAATAAAATGGAGCAGTTAGGAAGGAATCCTCATCTCAAAACATCTTTGAAGCATTGAGCATCCCATAAGAACAATTGCTTACAGTACTTGAAGAAGGAGAAGTCCCTCAAACTCAAATTCAAACAAGTGAAGAAGTTAGAGACCCTGCTGAACCAAATCTTAGCACTCTCGTGGAAGGACATTCACCTACCTATGCAGAAATGGAAAAAAAAAAGAAACCCGTTGACAAGTCTGGTTCATCTAAAGAAGATCCATTAGAGAGGTCTTCCAAAAAAGGTCGAAAATCTTATAAGACGGTTCGGGAGGAAGAATTCGAACGTCTTAAGATGCTAGGGAGTCAACCAACTATAGAGATGTCAATTACAAGGATCACCTGGGCATGAGGAGGTCCTAACCCCTTAGTCAAATAATGAAATTGGTCTCTTGGAATTGTAGAGGGCTTGGCCATCCTTCAAAATATGAAGCTGTGAATGACCTTTTAAGAATGGCTTCTCCAGACATTCTTATGCTCTAAGAGACTAAAATCGATGAGGATAATCTTCTCTCCACTTGCTGTAAAAGATGGAAAACAAATGTTGGTAATGCGGTGAGTGCCAGAGGAACTATTGGAGGAATTGCTACTTTATGGGCATAAAACTATTTTCTCTTGAAAACTCCTGCACCACGCAGCATTGGATCTTTACAAAACTCTGTCATATTCCAAGTAAGCAATATATAGGAAAAGAGAGCCTGTTGGAATTCCCTAGCAGAATGTCTCGATTCCAACTCCTTCTCAAATATAATAGTCGTTGGTGACTTAAATTTAATATTGAATGAAAAGGAAAAATCTAGTGGCATCTATGGGAAAGATCCTATGCTGAAGTTGGTGGATAAATTTATTTTATCTTGGGAGCTGATAGACTTTAAACCAAAACGTGGAAGGTTCACGTGGTCAAATAGTAGATTGGGAGCAGCTCACATCTCTGCTTGACTAGATCGTTTTTTAGTTCAGAGCTCTCTGTTGTCAAGTAAAAAAGTTATTTCCTCTAGTATTCTGCTTAAGATCACCTAAGATCATAAGCCAATTTTGCTGCAGATTGAAGATGAAGAGGACCTTGGTCCCATTCCATTCTGCTTCAGCCCGCTCTAGAAAGACAACAATGGATTTTTGAGAACTGTATCTATGGCTTGGGATATACCAGTTGTTGGATCCCCAAATTATGTTTGGGAGAGGAAGCTCATAAATGCCAAAACTAAGTTAAAATACTGGGTCAAGCATACTAAAAAAAATCCAACCATTGAAAGGAGAGAAGCCCTTCAAAAATTGGAGAAAATCCAACTTGAAATGGAAGAGACCGAACTTACTCCTGATTTACTTGAAAAAGAGCAAAAAGCTCAGCTAAATTATTTCCAAGCTTTTAAAAGAGAAGAAGAATATTGGCGCCTCAAGTTTCGAAGTACTTCGTTGAAAGCTGGAGACCGGAATACCTCCTTCTTTCATAGGTAGTGCAGAGCTAGACTCTCTAAAAACAATATTTCGGAAATCTCCTTCGAGTCTGGTGAAATGGTTAAAGGATTTTCTCAAATCAAACAACTCGCTGAAGCTCATTTCCAAAAACTATATAGGGAATATGGCTCTTCTAACTCAGATTGCAACTCTGATTTTTTGTCCAATATTCCTAGTTTGGTGAGTAAGGAAGAAAATGAAGAGCTAATGCAGCCTTTCTCGGAGCAAGAAATTATTGATGTAATATGGTCCATGGAACCGGATAACGCTCCTGGCCCTGATGGATTTTCTTTTCACTTTTATTGAATCCACTGGACAGTAATTAGGAAAGATCTTCTCAGAATGATAAAAGCATTTCAAGTTAAAGCCAAAGTGGGTGGTTGCACAAACTCCACCTTTCTTGCATTAATTCCTAAAGAATCTAATCCATCCTCCTTTGATAGATTTAGACCTATTTCTCTATGTAATGCATACTATAAAATCCTTTCTAAACTGTTATCAAATAGACTTAAACCTTTGCTTGGGAAGTTGATTTCTCCTCTTCAAGGAGGGTTTGTAAAAGGGAGACATATACTGGATAATGTTATTCAAGTGCAGGAAGATATGCATTCCAGTTTTCTTCGAAAGGAGAAGGGAATACTTATCAAACTTGATATGGAAAATGCCTTTGATCAGGTACAACACTCCTTTCTTTTCTCAGTCCTACAATCTTTTGGATTTAGTTTTGACTTCTTAAATTTGATTAAAGCTTGTATTTCCAATCCTTGGATAGCACCATTAGTAAATGGGACACCATCAAACTTCTTCCAGGCCATCAGGGGTCTCCGACAGACCTGTCATTTATCACCTTTCTTGTACATTCTTATGGTTGACTCTCTAAGCGAAAAGCTAACCGCAGGAAAAATTGATGGGCTTATTCCAGGCATAACTTTAGCAGTAGGAGTTGAAGCTATTAACCATGCCCTCTTCTCAGATGACACCTTGCTTTTGGGAAGGGATTCCTTAAAAATGGCAAGAGTCTTCTCTGAAATTATGCATCAATTCTGTATTATTTCAGGGGCTCTAATCAATAACTGTAAGAGCGTAGTATTCGGCTGGAACACAGATTAATAAAAAATGGATAAAATCTCGTAGATCTTGGGTTTTGAAGGTTATGCTACTTGGGACAAGGTCAAATACCTGGGTCTTCCTCTTACCTTGGGAAAAAATAATCCTTCTCTATGGTGGGAAATTTTTAATAAGATTAAAGCAAAGATTGTTTCATGGGGAGGTCATTGGATTACAAAGGCAGACAAGGTTATTTTGATAAATTAAGTCCTCTCTTCTATACTTATTTACCAATCCTCTTTACTCTTGGCACCAAAATCTATTATGGATCAGATTTCAAAACTAATCAGGGACTTCCTATGGAGTGGTGGGAAAGGAAATCAGAACCGCATTCATTTGGTTAAGTGGGAAACTGTAAAAAAACCAATTCTTGAAGACAGATTGCAAATCAAAGACCCAGGAATGACCAATTTAGCATTGGGAGGTAAATTATTATGGCAGTTGTTCTCCAATAAAAAGCATCCAGTTAGTCATCTCTTCTGGAAAAAATACCTACGTGGAGGAACATTAAGAAACCTTCAAATTGCAAACACCCTAAAGGATCCAATATTTGGAATTTATGTAGGAAAGGGCTTGAATTATTCATCTAGCAATTGTATCACACCCCAGGTAATGGCATACATACTTTTATGTGGGATGACAAAATAAATGGCTACGATTCATTACAGAATGATGAATCTATTATGGAAATAAAAAACTGGTTGATGAGCAAAGGCATTAAAAGTTTAGTTGATATCGGCGATTGGGATGCAAATGGCAGCTGGGTCGCTTGGTCCCTTCCCACTCTGACAGATTACGATCTAGAAATATCTCTGTGCATAAAAACCTGCTTTTTGATAAACTGAACAGGCTAGCTCTAATTCACCGTTAATGTAAAGATTCGTGGGGATGGGGAATAAAAGGATCTTATTCAACTGTAATCGGATATAAGCAGATTTCAACTCAATCTGGCTCTCCAGGCACACACAACACATCCTTGTGGAAGATGGTGTGGAACATGCCCACCGTTTCAAATTTTTTATTTTTTATCTGGACTATAATGCACTAGAAAATATTAACGGGAGAAAACTTGATTAAAAGAGGTTTTTATGGGCCTTATAGGTGTTGCTTCTACCATCAAGCTAATGAATCTATAGCTCACATTTTGGTTGAATGTGATTTTGCTCAAAAATTATGGGCTTTTGTACTGTGTGGGTTGCCTTACTCATTTTTTCCTTTAAATGTTGAACCTGTTACTCTCTTTAAATATTGGCAATCAAGGTATCTCGGTACTATCTCTTCAAATCATGTTTGCGAAAAATCTAGCAAGCCATTCCAAAATTCATTTGGTGGAAAATATGGCTGGCTATAAATGATTTGATCTTCAATAGCAAAATGTCGAAACCATAAATTGTAGGATCAAAAGCTAAGGCTTTTCTCTTGGAAGCAGTAGGAAACCTTCAACTAGTTGGCACTAATTTAGAAGTCAAACATAATTGGCTCGGTTCAAAGCCAGGGGATAAAATCCAGAAGGGATTAAGTAGGCCTATTATTAAACCTTATTGGCAGGTCAAACTTTCAGAAAATGAATTTCCAGATTGGTGGCAATCTAAAAGAAGGCCACAATTTTTTTTATGGAGCGTCAAAAGGAAACCCGAGGAAAGCTGGGGCAGGGGGCTTGATTTTCTATCCAGGTGGAAAACTAGAAACTAGTTTCAGCTAGGGAATTGGGAAAACTACAAATAATCAAGCATAATTATTTGCTCTTCTGAAAGCTTGTCAACTTGCAAAGGAAGCCGGTCATAATAACTTGCAAATTTTTGGAGATTCTAAGATCATCATCAAATTTTTAAATTATGATTCAATGTTCACTTCTCTCAGCCTGAATTTGATCATGAAAAGGGTGCACTTTATTTTGATTGATTGTAATTCAGTTAGCTCTTACCAAATTCTTCAAAATCTGAACAAGTTGGTAGATATCAAAGCCAACCAGGGTTGTCCTCTTCCTCCTGGAATGTTAAGAGTAAATGAAGGAACTTGTTTAATGCGTCCCATTCTGTAACAAAAGTCCTTTGCATGTATGAATATGAATTTTCGGATAAAATTGTAATTGGGTGCAAGCCCAATATATTCTTTTATATTAAAAAAAAATCGTTTTGGTTAAAAAAAATTGTATAACTAAGATTGAAATTAAGCCCTCCTGTTGTTCCAAGATGGAGAAAAAGTGAAAATGATTTTTATACACCTTCTCCAACCATCCATAAGACAAATTTACCAATTAAAAAATATTATTCATTAAAGATGATTGAGAAGAGATATGAAGTGCTTTTTCTCCAACTATGTTACAATGCTCAAACTCCACACTAAAAATTCCGAAAAGTAATAACTTGATTAGAACACAAAGCCATAGAAGAAGACTCGAAAAGTTGGGTTGGGAGGGTGGATTGAAAATTTTCTCTTAGACTTGGAATAATTGATCTTAGAATTTGATGAGAGGGAAAAGCTTTCAATTTAATTACAGGAATGATTTCAATATTCAAAGCAAGATTAGTATCCACACATTGAGCCAGCGCATCCTGATTAAGGACTGGATGGGGAATTCTATCGATACCATTAGGACAAGGAACCTCATTGAAATGTTCTTTATCAAGTTCACTTACAACCATATCATCATCATGTGATTGTTATTCTTTAAGATCTTCATTATTATCACTGATTAGATAAGGAATAACATGAATAAGTTCAGTTTCAGTTTCCCTATCACCCTCCCAAGTGTGCTCTTCAACCATATAATGATGACATGATTGCATCTCGAAAGAAATCATATTGTTTTCAAAATTTTATTCTTCTTCATAGGTATGATCAAAATCTAAATTAAAATCTGGATGGCTGGAAAATTGACTCGAATTATCGTCAACCAAGCAATGGAGTTTATCTCCAAAAGGGTCTTCGATGAATTTATCGTTGAGAGTTTCAACTATGGATGTTTCCTGTTGGTGATTGGTTGGATCTACCTCTTTATTTGTGCCTTCTTTGGGTGATGATGACACTATAAATTCTTCCAAGTTGATCTTCAAATCATAATATGAAATAGGCTCATCATCATGGCTATTCTTTAGTAATTCTATGACATTTTCACGAATAGAAGGGTCACTTAAAATCTCAATCAAAGGTACATTTATTGTTGGCTTAGGAGAGAAAAAATCAATTTGACAAGGACAATCATTAGCTAGTTCATCATCATTGTCCTGATGATCCTCCTCAAATTGATTCTCATCGACACAATCATTGCCTGATTGCTCCTTTATGGATTTAGAAATGTTTTTACCCCATTTCTTTTTTAGTAAGTCAGTGAACATGTCACACCCAGTAATGGATCCCAGATCCAAATGGTTAAACCATATCTTGACATCCCCAACTAAAGCAGCACCAAGGGCATGCATAAAAACATCTTCATCTTCAACACCTTGAGATTCCATATACCACCAAAAGACATCCAAATATCCATCAATAGATACAAAATTGTTCTCAGAGAAACAAGGCAACTCTTTAGTGTAGTCATTTGGCATAGGATGAGGTGCCCCATTTATTTCAGAGAAGTTAAAATGAGAAGGTTTAACTTGTCTCCTAATATTTCTGGTTGCTTGAGTTGGGTGTGTAATGAAATTTCAAGAATCATTCACCCAATGCTCTAGATGGGTTTGATGCTTACTCACTTGTTTACTCGGCATGGTTTTGAAGTCTTTATTACATGGGTGAGGAAACTTGTGGGAATCATAAGGATTGTGATAATTAAGTTCATACCCATAGTCATTTATCCTCGTACACAGAAGTTGATCTCCAATTATTCCTTTCGTCATCTTGCCTTTTAAGCTCAACTAAAGCTTCACCAAATTCTTGCAAGGTTTGTGAAAATTTGGGAATAAATACGTTTGAATTCATTATGATTTATAGAATGGGATTGCTTACTAGAAGAGTCATGTTGTTGAGTTTGTATGTATGGGTTGTTCCTCTAATGGAGTCACGTTGTGGAGTCTCTAGGTGAATGAATTCCTGTGTTCACCAAAGGATAATGTCGTAGGAGAGGTGAGAAAAGTGCAATGATTTTAAATATTTAAGCAAGTAAAAATCAATCACTGAAATTAGGTCAGATGTGATACGAATAATAAATGACGTAAGTACATTCACAGACATTGAAGGTAATCTATAAGATAAACCAAGGTGATCCTCTACCTCCCCGACAACAACGCTAATATTGTTATCACAATTCTTATAGTTGCTCCGTAAAGTGATCCTATCCAAGATGACAGAGGGGAGAGGTGAGCCGAATAAATATTCGCTCACACAATGAATTCACCAAAAGATTTGGTAAATCAAATAATCCATAATAATAATATATCTATATTGATGATATAATAGATAAAAATATTTCAATGATGTCTTGGCCTTAAATATGGCTTGGACACTTGATGTTGAAAAGACACCTCCTTTCATAATAAATTAATTAACCTAACTATTAATTATTTAATTATTATCTTATTTATGTTCGTTACATCGCCACTCTCTTAGAAAGGCTTTGTCCTGAAAGCCTTATAATGTTTATGCATCATTTTTTTATGGTGTCGTAGCTGACGAAACATGTCGATACAAACTGCTAAGAGTTGATCATAACTTCCGATATGTGGACGAATCAACCCATCCCAAATTTATTTGTTGTGGATTGTTGGCATTCCATACTGATCTATCATTAGGAGCTTTGACAAATTGGTACCATTAGCTTTCGATAGTTCCCACTTTTTAGGATATCGTTTTTTATGGTTGGGGTGTCGATAGGGAATTTCACAATGTTATTTTCTTTTACGAGTGTCATTTTTTGAGCATTGATATAAGCTAGAAGTTGTACTTTCATCCCTTGATGTTTTAAGGTTTCGTTTTGTATCTTTTCCAACTTGTTTTCTAACTGCATGTTATCATTTTGAAACTTCTTAATCAATTATACTTTTGATTTCCTTTCTTCTTCAGACTTATTAAGTTGTTCCTTAAGATCTTGGTTATGACTTCTGATCTAGCTATTTTCTTCCTGCTTGTCTAGAATTTTTCCTTCAACATCTTCCGTAGATTGTTCTGTCTTCCGACTATTTTTAAACTTCTTAATTTTTGTGACTAGTGTCTTGTTATGATTTCTTAATCTGAAAATTTCTTTGGAATTGTTGGATAGTGTTTTATTACTCTTTGCGATCTCTAGCTTGTGTGTCTTTTTAGAGTCGCCATTTTGTTTTTGAATAACTGCTATCTGTTGTCGACATTGGCCGAGCTATGATTCTTGACTTTCTAATTTATGTCGTATCTGCGTCAGTTTTTCATCCTTTTTGCTAATGATTTTGTTCAAGCGTATTATTTCCACTTCGTAATCATTTATTTATTTCTTTATATCTTGATTTTTAAATATCTAATTGAAATCATTTTTGTCTTTTAACTCTTCATGTTGCGCATATAATTTTTCTATATGATTTTTCTGGTTGGAAATGTTTTTTCCTTGTACTTTTCTTCTATCTTATGTATTTCAATTATTACTTCCAAATTTGTATTCCTGACGCGTAAATCTTCATTGTCTCTTTGATAGCACTTTGACTTGGCATCTAATTTCTCTATTTGCAGTCCCAAACCAACTTCCATGGTCTCTGACTTCTTTGATGATAGTTGGGTATCGATTTCTTGATGAGTCCTCCTTTGATTTGGCTTCTTCGACGATATATAGTTTTGATTTCTTGTCTTCTTTTATTTCGCTTCTTCGATGATTCTTTTTCCTTTTTCTATAAAGAAATAATTGTAAATAACACAATTATTAAATAATAATTATTATTATTAATATTAATTACTACTATTATTTAAAAAATTAATAATAATAAAAAATATAATATATTGCCAATTATTATTTAAAAATAATAATATAGTATCTATATTTTTTGTGAATTGGGTCGAAACCTTTTTTGAAAAAATATATAACAATAATAAATTTTATTATTACTAATAGTATTATTGATATATATATATATATATTATGAATGGCGTGGGAATTAGGGTTTAAACCCTAGAATTAAAAAAAACACTTATTAAAACAAAACAGTGGGTGGAGAAACCACTTGTGGTTTTACTCTTTATTTTTACCTTCCTTTTTTTATGGCACCATCTTCCTTCTTCTCTCATTTTTTTCACTTCTTCCTTTTTATTTTTTATTTTTACTTTATTTTCTTCTTTTACATGGCCAAACACCATAATTTTAGGGACTCCCTATGATTATGATTAAAAATCACGATATGGCCTCGATCACAAACTAGCTCTGATACCAAATGAGCCGAATAAATATTCAGTTACACAATGAATTCACCAAAAGATTTGGTAAACCAAATAAGCCATAATAATAATATACTTGTATTGATGATGGAATAGAGAAAAAGATTGCAATGATGTCTTGGCCTTAAACATGGCTTGGACACTTGATGTTGAGGAGACGCCTCCTTTCATAATAAATTAATTAACCTAACTATTAATTATTTAATTATTATCTTATTTATGTTCGTTACAAAAAGAAACTAAGGTTCTAACCTGTGATAGCTAAGATTTCTAAAAGTACTCAAATGTTGTCCCCCATTTTTCTTGATAACACCACGGAGAAACCCCTATCCCTTGAGAACCCCATGGTTCCTAGCGGAGGACTAGATTAATTAAAAACGGGACTAATTTTGATAGATAATAAATATATTTGTATGCAACTCTTAGACTTAGGATGAAGTTTTCATGTCTTAATAATTTTATATTAATATTTGGACTTAGTGGATGTGCTAGGTGGCCAAGGGGGGTGAATGAGGCCTTGTGGACTCAATGGGTTGTCACACTAATTGGAAACTAGGGAAAAAATCAGAAAGATCCAAAAAAATAGAAAAATATAGAAAGAATTACAAAAGCAGCCAACAAGAATAGCATGCACAAATCAGGCAAGTGTAGAAAAAATTGTCAGCATGAAAAGCATGCAACTTTTGGAAGTCAATAGGGAGCAGTTTCCAAAAAAGATAAAGGAAAGTCAGCCCAAAAGGCAGGAGGGTGCATTTTCCAAAAGTGAGAAAATGAAAGTCAGTATAAAGGCAGGAATGCATAGTTTCTAAATGAAGAAAAATGACATGTCAATGTAAAAGCAAGAAAGTCCCAATTTCACTCATGAGGGCACATGAATTGAGGTAAGTGGGCCACATGAAGAGTGAATTCGACCTAGAGGCCCCGTTTCCTATAAAATAATGATAGCACATCACTATCACATCTTTTGGCATTTTGAAGTTGTGTATGAGTGAGCCTTCAATCTCTCCAGTGCTTGGTGATGTGCCCAAGCCAACTTCGGGTGATGTGCCCCTTAGAAAATGTATTCGATCTTTGTTCATCACTCTAATACAAGCTTTAATGGTTCTTTTTGTAGGTTTTAAAGTCCATTCCAAGCCACATTGAGGTCCACTGTAGAGATTGGGAAGTCTCCATTTCGATTCTTATATGTCTTTCTAGTCTTCTCTTCTTTTTGATAATTCCAAGTCAATGAAGCTTTACCTGAGAACTCTGTGGATGTAATTTCGACCCTCTCATCATGTATTTAATGTCATAAGGAATCTTTATAATTTTTATGGCAGTTTGAAGCATTTTGATGGTGTTTTAAATGAGACATTTAGAACTAGTCTAGATTTCAATGCAAATTTGACTAGTTTTTAGTGTAGATGTGTTCTAAGGAGTTACATGCCCAAATTTGACAATATAGGTGCTATTTGACATGTATATATTCGTAATCCATGCCCAAAGTTAACCATTTGAATCCCTTACCCTTGGTTTTTGAAGCTCTGACTATGAGATAGTTATGTAGTCCCATAATGGTTAATTGCTTATATGAACTATAAACATGTGAAACCTTCTCTAAACTTGTATTCTCGACCTGGAATTTTTATATATTTGTAAGTAGAAGTTTTGTAAGCTTATTGAGTCGAAATCCATTCACTTTGGTTCCTGATTGCACTATATTGATGTAATGAGTATAAAGACTATGTCCTAAGCTACCTATGAGATCTATTTCGACTTTTTTGTTGTTTCTTGTAATGTAATAAGCATTCTATGCAATTTTTATGGTAATTTGAGTTGATTTGATAAGCTAATTCATGACATAATTTGACCTTGTCTACTTTTACATGTAATTTTGATTAGTTTTGTTGTTATGAGTATAAAACATCATCCCTATAACGATTTCTTATCATTTCTATTTTTATAGGTTCCTGATAAACCCATCTACATGTTCAAAGTCCCAATCATCCAATTCATAGTTCTTCCACTATTTGTGAAGGACAGAAGTCGAACCCAAGGAGCTATCCAAAATGCTAGTTTCACTAGTGCGACCCCCATAACATTTATAACATGTTTTAGACTTATACAAACCTACTAATACTGACCCATACTTCCATAATAGAGTTCTAAAGGTCTCCCTAAGCTCATCCTATCACCTTGGTTGTTGAGATTGAGTTGTAAAGGTTATAGTTGGAATTAGAATTCAACTTGGATGATGTTTGAAACCTAAAAGGATCCAACACATTGTGCTTAGGAACCTGAACATTCAGGACCATTCTCTTTCTAATTGATCTTACTGAATCCCCTTCCTTCTCACTCCTCAAATTCGAAATTTTTCGTGCCTATTAGCTAGTTTGTCAAAAATTGTATGAAAGAATTCGTGAACCATTGATTTTGATTTAGGTTCATTATAGATGCTATACTAGCCAAAGCTATCGAAAATTTAGACCAATCAATGACCTAATCATAAGGGTGTCCCTATAACCAAGATAACCCCATAGATGATGAATTAAAGTGGATAATCCAAGGTATATTGATTAGATCTCTTAGTATAATGGTTAATTAGATATTTGATCAATTATTAAGAGAAATTGTGTGCCTATCTAAAATGTCCCAATTTTCCCTAGGGTTTTAAGTATGAAAATTAGATGCAACGAGGAAAGAGGTGAAATTTAATAATAAAAATTGGCTCAACAAAGACAACTAAAAGAGTATGGGAGACCATGGATTCCACAGTGTGAGGGAAAATGGGGGAATTCTTAGCACTTTAAAACTTGTTGGATTGAGTTTGTCCATCCTAGTTCATGTTTGTACCTTGGTGGTGTTACTAGTTCGTGGTGACCCAAACATTGTACAACAAACCCTATTTTTTATTATATGACCTATGGATTTACTATGGCACCTTATTCATGCCTTAGTGCCCACTCTTTCCTAATGCACTGTGCTTGAGTGAAAGATGCCCTTTTATGGACCCCACTTGTAATAAAGAGTCATCTCTCTATATTCTAGGAGCTATAAGTTATATTTTAGCTTCCACAAGTTAGAGTTTAGCCTTCACCTCCATAAATGCGTCCCAGTCCTCTATTCATGGATATGCTCCCTATTTTGTGCTTATAGGTTAGTGTTATCCTATTAGACTCACTCTCTTCCCTCACATGACTAGTGTATCCTCCTTCAGATATTATTGGCCTCCACTCCTTGTTTTTTGGCAACTCCTCCTCACATGTGCTCATTTGGGAAGAGAATCTCCTAAGCTAACCCACCACTCCACCAGTTCGAGTTAAGACTCCATGATGAAGCCTAACCACACTCAAACCAATTCGAGTTAGCCACCTTAGGTTCAAATTTTCCTCCATAAGTTATTTATGCATGTGCTCTCTCCTTGTTGAAGCTAATCTTGAGCTTTGGACCACTTGCCTTGTGCCACCTCAATGTTTTGTGAGTTTTGATAGTATTAAGACCATGTGAGACTTAGTATTTACTGTGGGATTCTATTAGAGAGTTGTTATATTTGGATGAATCCCTTGCTTTTGTTATATCACTACACCAGTCTAGGTTCTCACACAGGAAGTTGGGAAATAGAATGGTGATATCCTAAGGCATGAGTTAGGCGAAAGGAGTCACATCCCATAGGCAGTGGATACATACAGGAGAGTAGTAGTGGGAAGCATTGTGGTTCTTGGAAGAGGTAGTTCTGAGAGTTGTTAAATGCGCTAAGTGTGCCTCTACATGTGGATCAGTGGTCTCAACTCAAAGGTGACTTGTTCAAGTGAGTTAGACTCGACTGTGTCTACGGTTGTGTTGATCCCTAGGAAAATCCCAGGTACCAACAGTAGGGGTTCTCCCCAATAACCATTCCCAAATAGATAATTTACTATTTTGGTATGGGGAACCCGTACGGTTTGCAGTCTGCATGTCGTAGAGTTAAGGTGAAGATTTTAAATCTCTTTTATCGGTTGCGGACCAATCCACCGTTTATGTATTTTATCTTTTAGTTATGAAATGCAAGTGTGTAATATTAAATTCAAGTAACAGAAATAACAACTAATATATTCTAACCTATCCCTGAGGAGCAATATTGATAAAAAAAAGAAAATAGAAATGAATAATGTACTGTGTGGTTTGCATAAAGTGTTTTACAGGTAGCTGATAAATCCAAGACACATACACATAGCAGAAAATTAACACAAAGATAGCTCCATGATATTAAAACATTCATCATTCATTGTTGCATAAGATTCATCACATAATGCAAAATCAGTCTTAACTCAGAAGTAGTTGAAATGGTTAGGAACGATCTCACAGATTGTATATACTGCTAAACAAGAAATAGTTCTCCATTCAGCTTTACACAACATGCTTTGAAACTTATGCAAAACCCTCTCCAGCAAAATTTCATCTTCTTCATTATAAAAGGAAATATTTCTTCTTACAATAAGCTTCAACAACTATGCCCGTGAAAAGTCCATTCTCTATCTAATTTACTTATACTTATACAAATTAAAACGACTCTTGAGTTGCCCCGACCTTTTGGGCTTCATCGACTCTTCCTTTACATAAATTTTGTCTTTTGGTGCATTATTAAAAAGAATAAACACAAAATTGCATAATCTTTAGCTAGTGAATGAGTCAAAATTCAAATGGGTTCAACAGGTGTCTTAATAAAAATGCCCCATGCTTGTGCTTCTTCACTGATGACCCGATATTTTGCAGGCTCCAATACACACACTTCCACTTCATGCTTTGAAAGCTGAGACTCGATTTCTTTTACTTTAGGTACATTTTGCCTGAAAGATTCCTCTAACAGGAGCTTGTGGGCTGAAGCTTGGATAATCCAGATCCTGATGTCTTCCTCTCAAAGAGCTTCGAGCTTGGAATGCTTTCTTCCCCTTTTAGCAACCTCTCTTACAAGTTCTTCAGATGTTCTTCCCTAACTCATAAATCTTGATCCGGGGCGCCTGTTAGAATCATGCACTAATTGTGAACAAGATGTATGCCTTTGTAGAATTCAGCACACTTTTCAATGGTTGTGCTTAATCTAATTGTGGTTCTACACCCGAAATTCAATATGGCTACCTCCATCTTAATACTTCCTGTTGACTTCTAAGGCATATTAGCTGGAAAGGTTGAATGGGTTCCTATCCATGTTAACTGGTTTTTTACAACCTCAGCCATCTCTGATGAGCTTTTCCAAAATTCTGATGAGTTGAGCACTAGTTCTTTCAATCTGACCTCAATTTGTTTAACTCTATACATCTCCCCTGCAAGACTTAGCAAAACCTGATTTATCTCTTTTTGTAGCATTGAGGCTTTGATTCTGGAAAGGAGTGATATCCATCTGTTTCTCCTTCACCACTTGAAGTTGTTCTCTTAGTAACATATTCTGAGCTTCTAGCTCTTCTATTCTCTTGTTCATTGTAGCTCCTTTCTATTCTGCTTCTTCAACCTAGTTCTCAAGATCTTTCTTTTTTCCTTCAATAATACTTATTGATAATACCAAGGCATCCTTATCAGATTGTAAAATTTGGCATGCCTCCTTTGACTTCTCAATCTCACTGAGAATATCTTCGTGCTTTCTGTTCAAACTTTGTCCCTCGCATCTTTCCTTCTTCATAGTTTCCTTGATTTAAATGACCTTCTTCTTATATTGTTCTAGATCAGTCATAATTCTATCGACATTAACTTTATTTGCAAGGGCTGAGGCTACACCTACCTTTGCAAGAAGTCTTGGATCCTTGTCAGTCCCATGGACTATTGTTTTCTTAGTCACCATGATTCCTTGCTTTTCCCCGGTGTCCACCTTCTTCTCAGTTCTCATGAAAATTCTTTTCTTATTCTTGTCATAAAAAAATGGTATTTAAATCATCTACCTCCTGCTCTTGAGATGGGTTGAAAGGGATTAGTTCAATCCCTAATGTCGAAGATGGATCTCCCATGGCTGTGCTGCTAGAAGGGACAGATGATCCCAACAGATCATCATAAGATTGAGTCTGCTCCAAATTTCCATGATCTTGTTCTTCCTGTTCTTTTTTCTGTAGCTCTTTAGCTACTCTTTCTACCTGGTCCCTTTCTCAGTCAGTTGCTTCCAATCTTAACCTTTCATCCTCTTCTTGCCTTTTCTTGGACTCTTCTTCTTGATTCTTTTTCTCGACTTCTTCTTTGACTCTCCTTTTGTTAGCTTCTTCTTCTGCTAACCATCGTTCTGATTCTTGTGATAGTTTGAGTGCCTCCTCTTCCCCTTTCTTAGCAGCTTCCTCTTCTTGTTTCTTCTGCCACTCAACAGCTTTTCCCTTACCACCTACGATCATTATCTTTTCTTTGAATATCTTCCTCAAGGCTGTCATATTTCTTGTATTGCGGAATATTTCTTCATCTTTATCCTAGTAATCCGCATATTCAAAATGTACCACTACTGCAATGCAATAGTTAGCAACCTTATCCTTAGAATCATTCCTATGAAAACTTGTCTCTCTAAAGTGGAAGTACTCTAACTCTTTTACAAAATCCGATGCACTCTTCCCTTTGGAGAACTTATAAATTCCTACATAGAACGGGAGTGGAGGATATATAGCCTTCTTCTAATCAAAAAGGAAATTACCAACCCCATCAATGTAAAGTTGCCTCACTACTTCCTTGTGAACAACATAATCTGTGGCATATCTTGGAAAAAGAGAAGGGGCCCTTTTTCCACCAAACATCCTTAGATATAGGCCTTCCTTTGTCAGGTAATAATGACCATTATCCTGTAAAAGCTTCAAAGCTTCTTCATACATGCAATCGAATTCAGCTAGGAAGATTAATCTGTATAGGGGCATTATGAAGTCTTCAAAAATACTCTTATAATGGTTGAAATATTTGTGTGCCCAAAACAACTGATATGCAGCATAGACATGAGTTTCGGTCTTATCCCATTGGCACTTCAAGGCTGGGAACGATTATGTGCACAGAATACAATCGATCAGAAAAGAGCTCATATAGAACTCGGACTTCTTTTGTGAGACTCCTCCCAAGGCTGCACTTATGCATGAGGACAAACCATTAGATACTATATTGGCCCAGTTAAAAATGGTGCCCTGAGTGGCCACAAAAAAATCACTGGTACCCAGCTCAGTTTGTAGTTCTTTCCATTTGCTCGTCCAAATACCATGTTCAACATTAACACTATCAACCTATAAGGAGTGTGCAGGTGTGTAGCTTCATATTCCCCGGAAGGCATTGAACAAAAATGCTTCCTGGGAACCATCATCCTTTTGACATTGTCCAAAATATCCAGGTCAAGACCCTTTAACCATTCTTTTGTTAGATAACTCTAGGGTGTGGGTAGCTTGTAGGCTTGAGCTATGCACAGTATGCTATAAGCGACATAACCTTGTCCTTCCGTATTTGACAAAATCATTTGGTTACATCATCCTTTAGTAGGATCCATTCTATTACCTCTGCACATGGAAAAAGTTTCGGTCGTGTGGCAACCTTCATGATCGTTGACCTCTCTATATTGGCATATATCGGTAAATCCTCTAACCCTGTATCTGAGATGCTTTGATTGGTGATCATTCGGTAGATTCCCCCCACTCATACTCAGGTTTGATGCCTGTGACAACTTTGGTGTCTTCGTATATAAATTCAACTCACGTTATGATCTTTATCTCTGGATCTTTGTCCACGGCTTGCACCTTCTTTTTCCCGTTCCGAGGCATATTGCTATATTAAATATGAGGCTGTTTTGATCATACAACATCATGTTAGATTCAATCTATTCCAAAACATATAACTGCAGTTGATAAATTCTACAATAAATAGAACCAGTTTTAACCAGAAAAATTTACCGAATCATCATAATGCATATTGACCAAACTTTTGCTTCCACCCTAAAATGCGCTCTCTTGAAAATGAAAAATAAACGACAGGATCAAAGCTTAGTAGAGGCGGACTGGACAAGGGTCATAGGAAAGTACTCTACTACACAGGCCCTATGGCTCTCACCATGACAACGCATCTATCTAAACATACCAATCTCAACACTGTTGACAAGAAAGGTAAAAACTCGAAGATACGCGAGAGGAAAACCTTCATGGATAACCAGGGTTTTCACCCTAAATGAAATTTCCTCCCACAACAATCCACAAAACGCCTATTCCAACCGACCAATGGCCGCAATATCGCCACCTTCTGATTGATGAAACGAGGGAGTGGTGCAGACGACGAAACACTTGTCTACCCACTGTCCTCCTACTACAAACGACTGTGAGGGAATTTTTCATGGTAGGAGCTGGGCAAACAATGACTGGGGCAGGTGAGAAAAACGGCGGCCCTGGCTAACCAACCAAGGGCAACGCTTCACAACTAAAAATAATTTCGACCCTAGCATCTAAATACCCTCCGTGAAAAAGAGACCAAACCTTACCCTACCAAGTTGTTCCACAAAACCGCCAAGTAACAAGACAAACAGTGAGTACGATCCTACCTGGCTGCTGAGACTAACTAAAGGAGACACAATCCTTGCTGGCTAGATTCACTTAATTGACCAACAGCTTCGTAGGCTCAAACGTCCAATAATAACCGTAACAAGGTTTCTCAAGGGCTTAAAAAGGCTTAAACGAGGGTAAGCAAATGATAAATGGGCCTCGGGTGGGATACCCCATTGCTGCCAAAGTTCGCATCGGCACTGATACGATGAGCGCCCTCAAGAGCTTCAGATAGAAGAAAGGAACAGGCCCGATGTTAATCAGACGGCTATAAACTAATCAGCTGATATGGATAAAAAAACTTATAGACCAATCGGTAAAAAGAACAACTAACACCCATGACAGTTCTGAAATAAGTTTGCTCAAGGACCCCAAGTCCTAAAAGAAAAGTTGATCCTGAGTTCCTATATCCTATTTCTCTCGAAGTAGTTAAAGATCTAAGAAGAATTAAAAGGTCATATGCAAAGAAGCTTGGAGGATTACCAAACATCCCTAAATTACCTAGAAGACAGGCTCATAAGAAAGAATGTCCTTTCATAGAAGATTCAATGTTAGTGAGATATTTTGAAGAGTCGGTAGATTTAACCTTGCAGGGAATTGTCCAACTTCTTGATCAGTTGGGACCTAATTCCCCGTCTCACTCACCTTTTAAAACCCCTCTTCAATCTCCACCTTAGTCTCCACCTCGAATCATGGCTGGGAATGTAACTGGAAACGCACTTGTAAATCCAAATGCTAATCAGCCACCTCCACTAGCAGCTTGGAGAGCCAGAACCCCTCTTAACTTGGCTGCTCCATTGCACAATTTACCTGCACATTCTGAGAAGTCGTTACCTAAGTTTGACCCTACATAGGGCATTGATGTGGATAATCATTTACAAAAAAATTTCTTAGCCCTTGAAGTTTTATCAGCAGGAGAACACGAAGATGTAGTATGTAGACTGTTTCCACATACCGTTAAAGGAAAAACAATGTCATGGTATTTTGGTCTACAGGCAAATTCAATCACAAACTTGAATATGTTTGAAATATTGTTTAAGAACAAGTTTGGACGCCAAAGAACCATGGCTACTCTAATGAAAGAATTACTTGCTCTAAAGATGGAGAAACAAGAGAAAGTGTTTGATTTTAATCATAGGTTTGCTCACCATTTGAATAATTTTAGTGCTGCTATAATGCTTGCTGAAGAAACATTAATGGAATACTATTCTTCAGCACTTTCGCTTGAGATATCAATGTTCATGAAAAGGTTAGTAAAACCCTCATTGTTGGAAACCTATGAAGAGGCTAAGAAAGTGGAAGAAGAACTCGAAAGCATACATAAACAGTCTGCAGATCCATATGTAAAAACTTTTAATAAGAAGCCTTTACTGCTGACAAAGCCCAAAGAAGAACGTTCGAACAAATTAGACAATGTGATTAAGATGGTACAAAAACTCTCAAACAAGATTGTTGTCTTAGAGAAATATAAAGAAGCAAGTTCTTCCAGAAAACCATTTAGACAATTTTTCAATAAGAAAGAAGAAAATAGTCCACCCCAACCACCCCTTGATAACTCTTCTGTGCTGAACCTCACCAAAGTTGGTGTGGATAATTTTTGTACTTTTCACCAACAACCTCGCTCTGAGAAAAGTTGTCCTCAATGGGTCAATTCTATGAACTTAGTTGTAAATCAATTGTTGGATGTTCAACTGACAAAACCTGAAGTTAAGGAAGAAAAAGAAACTAAAAAAGAAACAACTTTAGAGGGGACAACTATGGTTTTGTGGGATTGTATTACCACATTGGGATTAGAAGAAAAAGAACCCACTGAAGAAATATAGCTTTCGACAGTCAACGTCACAACAAGAAGTCAAGGACCGATAACATATGATAGTTTATTGCCTAAGACTAAGAAGCTCCAAGAAAGTATGAAAAAACTCACCAATAAGACTCAAAACTCACCTGTACCTGAAAAGGGCATAGCAAAGCAAAAAACTCAAGCAGAGAGTAAACTAGCAAAAGTTGTGGACAATAACTTAGAGAATAATAAGAAAAGCTCAGTGGAACCAGAGATGGGATATGATATAGTAGAAGATATTAAGAAAACCAAGGAAAATATTTCGTTGTTTGAAATGTGAAATTTACCACAACAGAAGAAGAAAATTTTGGAAGCCTTGGGTCCCTAACCTGAAAAATATGAAGACAATGTCCCATTGGATAAGGAAATAAATGAAGCCAACATTGGGGGAAAGTCTAAATCTTGAACTAAACCTTTCTTGCAGTCTTTTGAAATATTTAATTTGAATGTACACAATTGCACGGTTGACTCTAGAGCATCTTCGAATGTCATGCCCTTGTCAGTTTGTAAAAAGATAAATGGGCAACCTATCCCTTCTACCAGTGAAATTATTCAGTTGGATAGAACTGTAGTTAAAGTGGCAGGTGAGTTGAAAAATGTATTGATTCAATTAGCAGCTGATGAAAGAGTTTGTCAGTACATTGATGTTATGGTAGTTGACATCCTTGAAGCTTATGGTTTAATTCTAAGTAGGGATTGGTCTGAAAATATTAATGGGTATGTTGCAACAAATTGGTCGCACTTATGGTTACCTTACAAAGGGTGTTAGAGTCAGATTAAAGTACTAAGAGAACCACACATGAAATATAATGTGATGCAGCTTAAAGGAAAAAATGAACCGGTGAATTTTGCACATTCAGTTTTGGGAAATTGTTTTCTAGAACTTGAACCTGGGAATTATCAGGCGGAAGTGGCCGGTAGTGAGTCAAATGAACAGTCCGATCTCTTTTGGTTTTCGTGGATTGATGACATTGATTGTAATATAGTTAGTTTAGTTTCTGTTTCAGAAAATAGAGCTAGTGCTTTAGAAGTAGAAAATCAGTTTTGGTTATTGTATTTTGATGGTTTGAAAACTCAAGAAGGATCAGGGGTCAGTTGTGTCCTAGTTGATCCATAAAAAAAAAACAATTTTTATCTTGTAGATTAGAGTTTGAATGCACGAATAACACGACTGAATACGAAGCATTGATTCAAGGATTAAAAAAGCAATTGAGTTCAAAGTTAGAAATTTAAAAGTTTTTGGAGACTCTGAAATAATTGTAAAACAGGTCCGCAATACAATCCATTGTTTATCTCCTCATTTAAAAGGATATCAAAATGAAGTTTGGCAACTCTTAACAAATTTTGAGGCTTTTAATATTAATTCTATTCCTAGACTAAAAATGCAGCAGCTGATTTATTAGCTACTTCTGTTGCGATGTTGGTGCCCACGAATAACAAATGTTCCATTGAATTGTTTCTTAGGTCATCAGTGCCTGATAATGTCACCAATCTGAGAGTGTTTGATGATGATCAACAGATTTCGGAATTCTTAAAAATTGAGGAAACTTTTAAAGATGCAGTTATTGATGATGAGGAACACCAAGCGAATCTCCAGAATAGTAATTTCATACCAAAAGGGGTGAGGACATTAGAGGGTATGTTTGATTTAAATAACAAATTCTGAAGGCCAGTAAACATCAAAACACATAGCTCAGCAATGCAGTATGAGCTGATCAATCTGGGAACAAATGTTGAACCCAAGTATGTCAACTAGGGGAAATGTTGTTCTCTGAGGGAAAGAAGTAAGTTCATCAATTTATTTCAACAGTATAAAGATGTATTTGCTTGGACTTATGATGATATGAAGACATATGATACTTGCATAATCCAATACATCATTCCTATTAAAGGCGGGTGTAAAACCTTTCCAGCAACAATTTCGTAAGATGCACCTAAGCTGGAACCCCTAATTCAAAATGAAGTAAAGAAATTATTGGATGCCAAGATTATTTTCGAGCTTAGACATTCATAATGGCTAGCGAACTTAGTACCAGTTCAGAAGAAGTCTGGAGAAATAAGACTCTGTGTGGATTTTAGAAATCTGAATCGTGCGTCAGACAAAGACAATTATCCAGTCCCTCCCATGGAGCATATTTTGCAGATGGTGTTTGGCTCCGAGCTATTCTCCTTGTTGGATGGGTTTTCGGGATACAATCAAGTATTGGTAGCTGAACAAGATAGATTTAAAACTACGTTTTGTACAAATTGGGGAACCTTTTCCTACAAAAGAATGCCCTTTGGGTTAATTAATGTTGAAGCCACTTTCCAAAGAGCCATGGACATAGCTTTCCAAGGACTGATAGGCCGTAGCGTGGTGGTCTACTTGGATGATGTTACATTGTATTTAAAGAAACGAGAATAATATCCATATCATTGAAAATATATTTTTGAGCATTGTCAAAAATACAGTATCTCACTGAATCCTAAAAAATGTGTTTTCGCAGTGCTGGAAGGAAAGATACTAGGTCATGTCATTTCTAAAGAGGGAATCTCCATAGACCCAGAAAGGATTGAAGCGATAGCGCAGATTCCCTTGCCCTACAATAAGAAATGTATGCAATCTTTTATGGGGACCATTAATTTCGTGCGAATGTTTGTGCCTAATTTTGCACAAATAGTCAAACCTTTGCAGCAAATGGTCAAGCAGAATGTACAGTTTAAATGTACTGATGTAGAAAAGGATGCACTTACTAATATCAAAACAGCAATAGCACATGCACATGCACCTTCACTTAGAAGTCTTGATTTCAATAAAGATTTCATATTGTACACTTTTGCCTTTGACAATTTGCTTGCGGCTGTGCTAACACAAAAGGAAGAAAGGGGAGATGAATTCCCTATTTCATTTATGAGCACTGGTTTGCAAGGCACTGAATTGAATTATCCCGCCATTGATAAGCAAGCCTACGCAATGTTTAAAGCGGTAAACCAATTTAGGCCATATATACTTAAGAATCGGACTAAAGTGATTGTTCCGCACCCAGCAATCCGTAGCATGTTTGTACAAAAGGAGCTGGGCGAGAGAAGAGGAAATTGGGTTACAGCTCTACAAGAATATGATCTAGATTTTAATCCAGCAGCCATTATTAAAGGACAAGGACTTTGAAAACTAGTGGCTGAAGGTCAAGACGGTGAGGAAAGTGATTGGGATAATGAAGCCGAAGTTCATATGATCGATATATGTCCCATTTTTACAGCTCCAGAATCATGGTATAGAGACTTAATACATGATCTCCGGCAAGGTTATTTATCAGAACATTGGAGTTCAAAGCAAAGAAGAGCACTAAGACTGAAATCATCCTCCTATTAAGTCATTCAAAGAGTTCTTTTTAGAAATAATTACGATGGAGTTCTTCTGAAATATTTAGAATAGGAAGATGCGGCTAAAGTGGTCAAGGAATTGCATGATGATCCTACTGGAGGGCATTATTCGAGAGATACCACTGCCCATAAGATCTTAAGGGAAGGTTACTATTGGCCAACCCTGTTCAAAGACACACATGTATATCTAAGGAAATGTGATGTTTTCCAGCGAAGTGGAGGGAGACTTGTTAGAGCAGCTGGTCCATTACAACCAGTCTTGGTTTCAAAACCATTTGAACAGTGGGGAATTGATATTGTCAGAGAAATCAATCCTAATTCCTCGCTACAACACAAATACATTCTTACAGCTACTGACTACTTCACCAGATGGGTGGAAGTTATTCCACTATGGAAAGTAAATGAAGATGCAGTGATAGACTTCCTACAAGAACATGTTATGACCAGGTTTGGGGTTCCAATTTCCTTGGTTTTTGACAATGCATCTTATTTTTCATCAATCAAACTTACAGAATTTGCTAATGATAAAGGAACGAAGTTACATTATTCTGCAAATTATTATCCCTAGGGTAATGGATTAGATGAGTCTACCAATAAAATTCTTATTAGGACTCTGAAAAAGGTTGTCATAGAAAACCAAAGGAGCTGGCACATAGCTCTTTCAAATGCAATAAAGGCTGATAGAGTCACACCAAAGAACTTATTAGGAGTCTCACCTTACACTCTATTCTATAGAAAATAAGCCATTTTGCCACCAAACATTTTGCTCTCGGCCTCCCAATTAGCCCAAGCTTCAAGAGGATCCAGTAGTGAAGTATTACAAGTTAGAATCAATACCTTGCTTAAGCTAGACGAGTCTAGGTTTAAAGCTAAAGAGAGATTCAATCACCAACAAGAAATTGTAAAGACATGGTTTGATAAACGTAAGTCTGGAAATAAGAGTTTCGAAGTTGGAGATTTAGTCATAAAGTGGGATCACCGTCATGATGAAAAGGGTAAGCGCACTAAGTTTCAACATCTCTGGGTATGTCCGTTTCTGATTACCACGAAGCTAGGTTCCTCGACATATCAACTTCAGGATTTGCAAGGATGGGAAGAGAATCTGGCTGTAAATGGCTTGGTTCTCAAACCTTAATTCACCTAGTCTGTTGAGAGAACTTGTCTGTACATAAATAAACCTTTGTTTGATTGCTTTATTTGTTTTTGTTTTTCCTTTTGATTCCTGGTTTGCTTTATGTCATACATTGTTGTTTTGTTTCTATGATTTAGTTTATTTTAAATAAACTAGCTCAACATTTGGTGTTGGAATACATTGGGTTTTGGACAAACTGTGGATATTTTAGAGCCAGGAACTGCTTATGGAATGTGTCTATTTAAGAATTTATTTTTACAGGATTCTTTAATCCAATAGACCTTGGAAAGAAAGTTATTTTTTGAACACATTGAAGTCCTGCTTTAAATCATGTTAAATAATCGAAGCTAAAGAGGTCTTGCATACTATTCTAAGGCTCCGTTCACTTCACCTTAATATCTGCCCTAAGAAGCTTGCAGCCTAGGATCCACGGAAAGGAAGTGGGACAGACAGGTGTATGGTATTCAAAATAATCCCATGCCACAAATTAATAGCCAAAAGGCCCAAGAGTCAAAATTTCCCAGAGAAAAGGATATCTCAGAAAGTGCAAAAGCATAAATCAGCATATCAAAGGACTACTAAAAGGTTCTTCTCCATCTGTGAGCTGAATGAAATATCACTCACACAAAAGGACACTATGGATGGAAGAACCTAAACTAGATCTCGAATATAAAACCGAGCAGTACAGGAAGACTCATCAAACGAAAGTCTGAAAGCATCAAAAGAATGCAAAAGGCATGGGAATGAGGAACAAACGAATATACTTGTCCTAATCTTGTTACAATCTTGTGGTGTCCTGGCCAAAAGTAACCAAATGCAGAAGTAAATGAATCTCATACATTGGCCTTGGAAGAATTATTGAGACTTTGAAACCTTGGTTGCCTTATCCATTGGGACAAAAATAAATGACAAGTTCTGAATCTTACATTTCTTGAAGGTCTGTATGATTAAAGAATTGTTAAAAGAAAAGAGGTAAAAGGTCATAAAGCAGTTTTTGTTTCAAAAGTCAGTTGTCAAGAGATCTGTGTCCACCAGTTAGTTGCCAATTGTTGCTGTTGCAACTACCATCCCATTTTTTTTTTACTTTTTACGCCCCCCTACTCTTTCTAGTTTTTAGAAAAACCTTGAAAGTCTATATTTACCTTGCAAAAGTTGCTTCATGACTTAGTTTTCTGTAAAAGAAAACTTATTTTTTCCACTCGATGCATCATATGAACTCATGAATTTCATCCGACATATTGGATGAGTTGTTTGAAGGCATGCCGAATCTTTGTTTCTTATGTTTTCGAAAGTCTTACAAAAGCTTCCCGATCCATTGGATGTACCTTGGTCTATGGTATTGAAAAACATTTTTTGATGCTTCCCGGACGATTATCAGAAGTCTTTTCGATGCATTGGGTTGTCTTGTTGTTTCCTTTTCCGATGTTCATGGAAGAGTTTGTTTTTTCTACCCGTCGTTTCAGTTGTTTGTTTCTGAGTTTTTCGAAAGCCTAATGATGAATTCCTTATCGATGCTCCGGATGCATAGTCTTATGCATAGCCAATATTCCTCCTGAAGACTTTTTCGATGTCGGTGCGGGTGTTAGTTGTTCTTTTTACTGATTGGTCTGTAAGTTTTTTGATTCGTCTCAGCTGATTAGTTTATAGCCGTCCGATTAACATCCGGCCCGTTCCTTTATTCTATCTGACGCTCTCGAGGGCGCTCACCGGATCAGTGCCAATGCGAACTTTGGAGCCAATGGGGTATCCCGCCCGAGGCCCATTTATCATTTGCTTACCCTCGTTTAAGCCTTTTTAAGCCCTTGAGAAACCTTGTTACGGTTATTATTGGATGTTTGAGCCCACGGAGCTGTAAGTCAATTAAGCGAATCTAGCCAACACGGATCACGTTTCCTCCAATTAGTCTCAGCAGCTAGGTAGGATCTTACTCACTGTTTGTCCTGTTACTTGGCAGTTTTGTGGAACAACTTGGTAAGGTTAGGTTTGGTCTCTTTTTCGCAGAGGGTAGTTAGACACTGGGGTCGATACTATTTTTAGTTGTGAAGCGTTGCTCTTGTTTGGTTAGCCAGGACCACCGTGTTTCTCACCTACCCCATTCATTGTTTGCCCAGCTCCTGCCATGAAAACTTCCTTGACAGTCGTTTGTAGTAGGAGGACAGTGGGAAGACAAGCGTTTCATCATCTGCACCACTCCTTCATTTCATCAATCAGAAGGTGGCGAGATTGTGACCATTGGCCGGATGAAATAGGCATTTTGTGGAGTGCTGTGGGAGGAATTTTCATTTAGGGTGAAAACCCTCGTTATCTATGAAGGTTTTCCTCCCGGGTATCGTCGAGTTTTTTCCTTTCTCGTCGACAGTGTTGACGTTGGTATGCTCAGAGAGATGCGTTGTCATGGTGAGAGCCATAGGGCCTGTGCAGTAGAGTACTTGCTTATGACCCTTGTCCAGTCTGCCTCTACTAAGCTTTGAGCCTGTCGTTTATTTTTCATTTTCAAGAGAGCGCATTTTAGGGTGGAAGCAAAAGTTTGGTCAATATGCATTATGATGATTCGGTAAAATGTTTTGGTTAAAACTAGTTCTGTTTATTGTAGAATTTATCAATTGCAGTTATATGTTTTGGAATATATTGAATCTAACATGTTGTCGTATGATCAAAAAAGAAGGTGCAAGCCATGGACGAAGATCCAGAGATAGAGATCACAACACGAGCTGAAGTTATCTATGAAGACACCAAAGTTGTCACGGGCATTGAACCTGAGTACAAGTGGGGGGAAATCTATCGAATGATCACCAATCGAAGCATCCTAGATACAGGGTTAGAGGATTTACTGATATATGCCAATATAGAGAGGTCGGTGATCATGAAGGTTGCCATGCGACCGAAATTTTTTCCATGTGCAGAGGTAATAGGCTGGATCCTCCTGGAGGCTGATGTAACCAAAATGATTTTGTCAAATACGGAAGGGCAAGGTTATGTTGCTTATAGCCCAGTGTACGTAGCTCAGGCCTACAAGCTACCCACACCCCAAAGTTATATAACAGAAGAATGGTTAAAGGGTCTTGACTTGGATATTTTGGACAATGTCAGAAGGATGATGGTTCCTAGGAAGCACTTTTGTACAAGGCCTTCCGGGCAATATGAAACTGCACACCTATGCACTCCTTATAGGTTGATAACATTAATGTTGAACAAGATCTTTGGACGAGCAAATGGAAAGAACTATAAACTGAGCTGGGTACCAGTGATTTTCTTTGTGGCCACTTAGGGCACCATTTTTAACTGGGCCAATATAGTATCTAATAGTTTGTCCTCATGCATAAGTGTAGTGCTGGGAGGAGTCTCACAAAAGAAGTCTGATTTCTATATGAGCTCTTTTCTGATCGATTGTATTCTATGCACACAGTCGTTCCCAGCCTTGAAGTGCCAATGGGATAAGACCAAAACTCTTGTATATGCTGCATATCAATTGTTTTGGGCACACAAATATTTCAACCATTATAAGAGTATTTGTGAAGACTTCATAATGCCCCTATACAGATTAATATTCCTAGTTGAATGCGATTGCATGTCTGAAGAAGCCTTGAAAATTGTACAAGATAATGGTCATTATTACCTAACAGAGGAAGGCCTATATCTAAGGATGTTTGGCGGAAGGAGGCCCCCTTCTCTTTTACCAAGATACGCCATGGATTATGTTGTTCACAAGGAAGTAGTGAGGCAACTTTACATTGATGGGGTTGGTAATTTCCTTTTTTATTAGAAGAAGGATGTATATCCCCCACTCCCATTCTATGTAGGAAGTTATAAGTTCTCTAAAGTGAAGAGTATACTAGATTTTGTAAAAGAGTTAGAGTACTTCCACTTTGGAGAGATAAGTTTTCATATGAATGATTATGATGATAAGGTTGCTAACTATTGCGCTGCAGCAGGGGTACATTTTGAATATGTAGATTACTGGGATAAAGATGAAGAAATATTCTGCAATGCACGAAATATGACAGCCTTGAGGAAGAAATTCAAACAAAAGATAACAACCGTAGGTGGTAAGGGAAAAGTTGTTGAGCAGCAGAAGAAACAAGAAGAGGAAGCTGCTAAGAAAAGGGAAGAGGAGGCACGCAAACTATCACAAGAAGCAGAACGATGGTTACCAGAAGAAGAAGCTGAGAAAAGGAGAGCCAAAGAAGAAGCTGAGAAAAATAATCAAGAAGAAGAGTCCCATAAAAGACAAGAAGAGGATGAAAGGTTAAGATTGGAAGCAGCTGACAGAGAAAGGGACCAGGCAGAGAGAGCAGCTGAAGAGCTACCGAAAAAGAACAGGAAGAACAAGATCATGCAAATTTGGAGTAGACTCAGTCTTATGATGATCTATTGGGATCATCTCTCCTGTCTAGCAGCATAGCCATGGGAGATCCATCTCCGACATTAGGGATTGAACTAATCCCTTTCATCCCATCTCAAGAGCAGGAGGTAGCCGATTTAAATACCATTTTTTATGACAAGAATAAGAAAAGAATTCTCATGAGAACTGAGAAGAAGGTGGACACCGAGGAAAAGCAAGGAATCATGGTGACTGAGAAAACAATCGTCCACGGGACTGACAAGGATCCAAGACTTCTTGCAAAGGCAGGTGTAGCCTCAGCCCTTGCAAATGAAGATAATGTGGATAAAATTATGACTGATCTAGAACAATATAAGATTAAGGTTGTTTAAATCAAGGAAACTCTGAAGAAGGAAAGAGGCGAGGGACAAAGTCTGAAGAGGAAGCATGAAGATATTCTCAGTGAGATTGAGAAGTCAAAGGAGGCATGCCAGATTTTACAATCTGACAAGGATGCCCTGGTATTATCAATACGTATTATTGAAGGAGAAAAGAAAGATCTTGAGAACTAGGTTGAAGAAGCAGGACAAAAAGGAGCTACAACGAACAAGAGAATAGAAGAGCTAGAAGCTCAGAATCTGTTACTAAGAGAACAACTTCAAGTGGTGAAGGAGAAACAGATGGATATCACTCCTTTCCGGAATCAAGCCTCGATGCTGCAAAAAGATATAAATAAGGTTTTGCCGAGTCTTGCAGGGGAGATGTAAAGAGTTAAACAAATTCAGGTCAGATTGAAAGTACTAGCGCTCGGCTCATCAGAATTCCGTAAAATATTGTTAGAGGTGGTTGAGCTTGTAAAAAACTAGTTAACATGGATATGAACCCATTCAAGCTTTCCAACTAATATGCCTCTGAAGTCTACAAGAAGTCTTAAGATGGAGGTAGCCATATTGAATTTCGAGTTTAGAACAACAGTCAGATTAAGCACAGCCATTGAGAAAACCATTGAAAAGTGTGTTGAATTCTACAAAGGCATACATCTTGTTCATAATTAGTGCATGATTCTAACAGGTGCCCCAAATCAAGGTTTCCTAGTCAGGGAAGAACATCTGAAGAACTTGGAAGAGAGGCTGCTAAAAGGGGAAGAAAGCATATCCAAGCTCGAAGTTGTTAGTGAGGAAGACATTAGGATCTGGATTATCCAAGCTTTAGCCCACAAGCTCCTGTTAAAGGAATCTTTGAGGCAGAATTCACCTAAAGTAAAAGAAATCGAGTCTCAACTTTCAAAGCATGAAGTGGCAGTGCATGTATTGGAGCCTGCAGAATATTGGGTCATCAGTGAAGAAGCACAAGCATGGGGCGTTTTTATTAAGACACCAGCTCGGCCCATTTGAATTTTGTCTTATTCACCAGCTAAAGATTATGCAATTTTGTATTTATTCTTTTTAGTAATTCTCTAAAAGACAAAAGTTTTGTAAAGGAAGAGTCGAGGAAGCCCAAAAGGTTGGGGCAACTCAAGAGTCATTTTAATTTGTATAAGTATAGGTAAAGTAGATAGAAAATGGACTTTTCACTGGCATAGTTGTTGAAGCTTATTGTAAGAAGAACTATTTCCTTTTATAATGAAGAAGATGAAATTTTGTTGGAGAGGGAGTTGCATAAGTTGCAAAGCATGCTGTGTAAAGCTGAATGGAGAACTATTTCTTGTTTAGCAGTATATACAATCTGTGAGATCATTCCTAACCTTCTAAACTACTTCTGAGTTATGACTCATTTTGTATTATGTGATGAATCTTATGCAACAATGAATGATGAATGTTTTAATATCATGGAGCTATCTCTGTGTTAATTTTTTGCTGTGTGTATGTGTCTTGGATTTATTAGCTACCTGTAAAATACTTTATGCAAACCACACAGTACATTATTCATTTCTATTTTTTTTATCAATCTTGCTCATCGGGATAGGGTAGAATAGATTAGTTGTTATTTTTGTTACTTGCATTTAATATTAGATACTTGCATTTCATACCTAAAAGATAAAATACATAAACGGTGGATCGGGCCGCAACCGGTAAAAGAGATTTAAAATTTTCACCTTAACTCTACGGTAGCTGGACCACAAACTAGACAAATTCCCCATACCAAACAGTAAATGATCTATTTGGGAATGGTTATTGGGGAGAACCCCTGCTGTCGGTACATGGGATTTTCCTAGGCATCAACAGGTTGCGAGGAAAGTTGTCCCATTGAAGCCAGTTACCCATATAATTTGAGATAAGTATTTCTCTTATGTTTTTATGTTAATTGCATTATTTTATTTTGTATAAGTGAAATGGTGGTTGAATTGGTTATCTAAATGTTCATATCTTGTATGTTAGGATTTGTATGTAAGAAGAATGAATTTCATAGAATATGGATATGAGTTTCTATGCTCCTTCCCTTCTTTCTATTATTCTCTCTTTTATTTAGAAATTGAAACTCTGGCTCTACAACATTGAGAGGGGCACAACATGTGCTATGGTTCACCCACATCTGCTCAATTTGTGTTGTGAGAACTGTTCCATTGCGTTTGGAACAATGTTTCCAGTAAAGGTCACCATTCTTTTCACTGAAAAAGCTTTCCGAAAGACCAAGATATGTTTGTTTTGGTCCAACAAATTTTTGTTGCCGAGATGAGCGCATGTGTTGTTTGATGGTAAATGTTTTTGTGTACATATCCATTCTTTGTTGCAAATCTGAGTTTGAATGGTGTATTATGATTGTAAAGTTGAAAAATGGTTGGAGGGTGGAATCCATACGATTTGATTTGTGTTAGTGATAGATGGTTGTAGGGGACAACCATTACGAGCTGATTTTGAGGGTTGTGGTTGCAGCCGATGTTTTCTGTTTTGCTATGGTTTCAGTGTGGCTATAGATTACAGCCTACGGATGTGTCTTGATGTGTGATTCTCCTTACTATTTAGCCTCACCAACATCACACACATAACAACACCGAAAATTAATATAAATTGCAAAGAAGTGTTGACAAAAATACTTGATTATTTTAAAACCATACGACAAATCAATAGTACATGAATTGATTGTAGGTTCTTATTCACACTAAGGATGAGGATTATCATGCCTGATTCATGTACTTGTTGTGATTACGACCTTTAGCTCGCACCTTGTAAATTATTATCAATAGAGTTAATTAAGTATCACAACTTTAATTATAATTCTAACTCTATAGTTAAAAGTTTTATTTATTTGGGTGAATGGCTAGATGGCCTAACTTTAATCTGTCTAAATCTGGTGTGCTTAAACTTAACTTATACTTAATATTAGCGCATTTGGCCTTATTTAGGGGTCAGGAACTCTACATCCCCATTTTTCTTTTGCGAGTCTAGGGCAAGGTTTGGATTTGTTCCATTTTTGTTTTGAGGATTTAACTAATTAGTTTGTGCTCTAGAAGAGTCACAACATCCTCTCTCCCCCTCCCAACTCCCTGGAGCATATACATTGGAGACTTGTAAATGTATTCTCAAATAATTCTATGCAATAGTAGTTGAAATCTAGTGCTAGCGAGAAACATTTTGATATAGATTTACCTTTTGAGGGTTCTATATGGTTGGAAACCCCTTAGAGAAACCTCTTGGATTGAGACATAGATTCTCCATATGCATCTTATGATTTTTCATAGGTTAGAACATTTCATCTTCATTTCTTGAAGTGAGACTATATCTATTTCTCGTTCTTCATTTAGGATATCAAATGATCCTATTTATTTTTCCTATCTATTCCTATATAGTTCGAGGATACGAGTTTCATTACTTACTTGGTTTGGGTTTTTGCCCCTTAGGTGGTAACTTGATGTGGATTGGTTGGTGAGCCCATTGACTTGTTTCTTGTAAATTCTTCCTCTTTGGATTCTTTACATGTTCTTCTTCCCTTACCTTTTTCTAACTTTGCCTCTTCCCCTTTTAGGTCCTTGAGGGATAGTAGAACGCTTTAACTTGTGACAATTCCAATTATTTTTGTAATCCACTAGGAGATGCGTCACTTAAGAGAAATATTATGAGAAATTTGGAGAATGATTCTCCATGGCCTTCAGTTGCTCCCCTTGCTCCCTATTTTGGTTCATTGTCGAGGTCATTTATTGCATAGTTGCTTTTCTCCTTTGTTATTGATCCTCTTCTCTTCTTGCAAGGGTGTCACTTGGTGAGGCTTTTCATAGAGAGTATTTTTGTAGCACATTTGATTTTGTTCCATTTGGACTACACTCTGCCATCGTGTTTTTTTATGTCCCAACCTTTTGCACATTTATTGGTTGTTTTTATTAATGTGCTTGCTTGTTATTTTGCTGTCGATGGAATTATTGATTTTTCCTTTGCTTCAACTAACAACTTATTGAATGGGTCTACAATCTTTAGGTTTTTCTTGATTTGCATGTAACGATTGATATTTCTTCAAATCCTGAGCAAAGTGGCCATACTCATGGTGCTTGTTACACTTGAAAGGTATTTTCTTGTAGTTTAATTCTTGTAACTATGACCACCCATCCATATTAACCTTTGTTGCTTTATAAAGGCCTTTCTCTTGGTAAACTTCTATACAAATGATGGCATAGGAGTATTAATTATCCTTTGGTTGGGTTTTGTGTACATACTTTTATGAGGTTGTTTCCTAGAGCTTGCATGGTTCTATCATCTTAGAATATCAACACATATGCATTAGTTGCACCTATATTGGCACATAGGTTGGGATACCATCCTCTATATTGAATTTTAAAGACCATTTTTCATGTGAATAACAAAATACCTTAGAAAGTATGGCCCCATTCTAAACATGAGATCTTTGAACAAAAATGCACAATAGTCTCTTCCTCAAACATAAATAACTACTATGTCTTTGATGAGGATGCCCTAGTTATTAATGATCCAAGTTTTTGTTGATTTAGAAGAGGGCCTGAACCCAATAAGCTATCTAATCACTACCTTCTCTAAAAATGAGGGCCTTTTTTTCAATGAAGGAGAGGAGACATTTATATCATGGTTTTGGTCTAATTTATGAATGAACTCCCCTCTATTAGAGCAAATTTATATAATCTTCTTCAATGTTCCCATAAGTAATGCTTTGAAAATTGTTTCATCTAATGAAGGTGTAGATATGGGGCTAGAATAGACCAAAATCACATGCTCTTACCCGAATAGAATCCATGTTGCCAAAGTTAGGAATTCAGAAACCTTATAAGAGAGAAACCCTAGAAGCACACATAAGGGTTTATCATATGGATAGTTAGGGAATGTTCAACTTTATTCACAAGAAAAATCTATGGCTAATTTTCATCCATTGAAGTTTAAAATGTTAACATAACAATCATAGTTCAATCTTAAGGATGACATGGCGGTGGGCTTTGATACACGTATGTATACACAAGGAGTGNATGGCTAATTTTCATCCATTGAAGTTTAAAATGTTAACATAACAATCATAGTTCAATCTTAAGGATGACATGGCGGTGGGCTTTGATACACGTATGTATACACAAGGAGGGCAATGCAACGCTCACATGTTTCACCACTACCTCTAGGTGCCCCCATGACAACTTGAAGGGGTTGGAACATCCATCATGAGGATTACACCTTGGTAAATGTTGAGAAACTCTTCATTCCTCACCATTGGATCCAACCCCTTTGGGTGCTTTTGTAGTCCCACATGATGAGAAATCATTTTTTAGATTAATTACATAGAGCATGCAATACTTATGTCATTCACTATGACTAATCTTCCATGAACATCATTCATTGGTGACAGATTTCTTAAGAGGTTGAACAATCCACTTAGCACTTATTGCATCAAGTGATGCTCATAGGGATGAACATGTGTGATTGATAGTAGCAAAGTGAATGAAACAGTGACAGTCATTACCTATGAGACTTACACTTGATAACCATGACTAGATGGGAAGGTCACACATAAGCGAGCTTAACCATGGATTTTTCTCGATATTCAAGGTCACGTAGTTTGTTAGGTCATTTGCAAAACCTTAACAAGTATTGTGCCTCACGAGCCATTTATTTAGAGCTCCCTCCTTATTATTTAAACATTTGGGGCTCATGTCATTTAACGTTATGAAATATTTTTTTTCTTCGAAATGATCAAATAAAGAGAGTGGAGCTCTGATTGAAATGTGCGTAAGGCACAATACATGCTAAGGTTTTTCAAATGTGGTAGAACCCTAAGTGGAATTGACTATGGGGAAAAACTCTATGATCAAGAGTGATTGGGTAAGAACACTTAGGGCGGTGAGCTTCCTCGATAGTCTTAGTTATCGGGATCAAGTCCTAGAGGTGATGATCAATGCGAGTTTCAATCCCACTTCTTCATCTCTATGGGCATTACTTGATGCAGTGAGCCTTAGTTGTAATAAGATTGGTGAACTTCCCAAAAATCCTAGCTACCATGCGTAATTGCAATACACGATGATTGATACAAGTTTCAATCCCACTTTGTTACTCCTGTGAGCATCATTGGATGCATTGAGTGTTAACTCTCAATCCCACTTCTTCACCACGTAAGCATCACTTATGCAATGCGTGTTTACTTTTAATCCCACTTCTTCACCCCTAATGCACTAAATGTAAAGTGACCTATTCAAATTCATAAAAGCAAAGGATTATTATTGAAAAACACTTCTCACAACTAATCCCCAAAACGATGTTTCACACATGTGAAATCTAACATCGAAATCAAAACCCCATTGAGATACTATATAAAAACTAGTTTTGGCAAATTATTTTAGTTGAAAAATAATCGAACCACATCATTTTTCTTATTTTGTATTTATTTTGATAAGCCATGGCTTTAGTTTGGTGTGGTTAGGGTAATTTTTTCGAAGCACTTGGGATTGCGATTGAAGCTTAGCAGGTCACAAAGGCCAACGATTACCAGCCAGGTACTCTATTTCGCCTGTTGCTAGAAAATAAAAATGAAGGTTTGCGTTTGCGTTTGATGAATCCAAGCATGGTTAAATAAGTGGAGTTTTAACTGGTCACTTTTTAGACTTGGTTTCATGCGATTAATCTCAAGTCCTTCACTGTATGAATGGCTCGAGATTCGGAAGTGGGCTGCTCCACTTTTTTCAGTATGATGTTCTGCTCTCGTCGCACAACGATGCGTTTGACAAAATGCGTGAACCATGCCAATTGTTTTCTTCTTCGTAGTTACAATTTATTGGATAGTTCAGAAGTAGCAACGATTTGCCATTTTTCTGTGAAGTAAATATGATAAATTTTCAGCAGCAAAATCTACTTGAACTTCGACAACACATTTTACACTTTCTCTACATCTCACAACTCCACATACACTTCCATGGATGGATTGAATTTCTAACATCGATGTGGGTACTTTGTCAAATATCCACTCTAGAAGTTGGTTAAGAACGAAATCACAGCTAGCTGGTCTTGAGTTCGACCCCTCCGTGACACCTATACATTTCTACATGTCCACATATAGCTCAATGGGTTGAATTTCTATCAATGATGTTGGTACCTTGCTTAATGCCCTGGTCTGGTATTTCACTGGCAACTTGCTCAATGCCTGGGCCTGGCATTTCACTGGTACCTTGCTCAATGCCCGGGCTGGCATTTTCGTTAAGAACCCTTGTCGAGAGGTTGTTGGTTTTGAGTTCTCTCCCTCTCATACACAGTTACTGGAGGATCCCCCTCTCTGCCAGCTTCTTAGAGGACTACGACAGTTTAGGCCATGGAAGTTGAGGCAATAACAGGTCCGTGATGGCCTAAGATGTTCCGGGCCGCACAATGGTGCATTAGGGGTCATGGAAACATTTTCAAAATTGCATCATGATCCAAGAAACAGGATACGTCCTAGACGCCACAGTCTTACATGTTTTGCATGCTTGAGATACATGTCTTGTGCCAAACACGTATCCCATGCATGTCAGACGCGCAGAGCTCACATGTATGACATTTGGGTCGCTAAAGCAACGCGCTATAACAAAATTCTAGGGTTTCAAATGTGTTAAAGATGCATTTCAGTTAGTAAATCATTTAACGTTTGATCATTTAATGTAGTACTATTTTCTAAATGTTCAAAAACGTTACATCTCTATGTGTATATTCATTCCTATAAATTTTAGAAATTATTTATATGATATTTTTATTATCTATGTATCGTATGCATCTTGTTTCAGGGTGTCTACATACCTTGCCGTGCCCCTTTTGAGATACATGTATCTCATATACCTTATGTCCCTGTCATGTGACTTAAATCTTGATCTGCAATGAGGAATACCTAGTAAGCGTGATTTATTAGCAGTTGTTGAATATGTCCTTGCCCTTTCTACGCAATGATCAATGTTCCTACCAATTCTGTGATCTGGTGAAGTCTTTGGTTCATGTTGCCTTTGAAAATGTTGTTACAAGTTGATTGAACCATATCATTTAGAGGAAGGGGAGATTGTAACAAGGTTATTCTCTGTGAACTTTTGGTAGGATCATTGGTAACGACAATATGCAAACCTCAACGAACTATTTTAAGGGGGAAGGCACACCCTTTTCCTCTCTCACTAAGATAAGTGATAATTCTATTTGAGATATTGTAAAAGACCTTTTAAGACCCCTTGGCCTTAACGTTGTGGAAATTTTGGAAAACTGTGGTTCATGTAAATTCAGAAATTTCACCTCAACCTTGAGGTTCCCTGGATTTATTTTGTGTCAACTTTTAGCTTCAGGGATGAATCTGAAATATATATTACAGCAGTATATATTTCAGTTATGTCCAACCAAATACATAAGACAGCCCAAGAAAATAAACACCGAACAATTGTACTTGAAGGGAACAATGTTTTGAGTACTAAGGGCACAATCCCCAACATATAACAAGATCTGAAAATAACTTATAAACAACAATTTTGTGACAGCTACAAATATGCCCTATTAACTCTATTTACTTGTCAAATCACTCAACTAAAAGTCTAAATCTGCTTACTGTTATGTTAAATCAGCATCCATAACCACCAGTAGAAACTATTCAATCACTATGAGAACATAAGCTGAAAATCAGATTTGCAATTACACAAAGTTTATATAGCAAAGTACACTTTATATATGCATAAGAATGAAGTTACAAGTGCATACCAACAACTTTGTTAGAGCACTAATCCACCTTAGTACCATGATCATACACCTAGGAATTAGGATACATTTCATTAGCTTTTATGCTATGTCATATGGTCCAAACCTCTTAGGCTATGTTGATCATTTACTGACAGTTGAGGCGCTCCACTTTGATCATTTAGACTGACAGGCGCCCTCATTAATGATAGATCAGTCTTGGTGCACTCCCCCATCCCTTGAATCAGGGAATATGTTTGAGCTTAGGCGCTAATGCATGTTTGTGGTGATTTCTGGCCTTCCTTGGGCATTTATTGCCTCCTGGAGCCACTCCCACTCACCCATGTGCTCACCCACGCCTAGCCTGCCTTCATTTATGTTCCAGCATGCTCCAGCCTTGTTCACACTTGCATTCGTGACCGTTTGGGATGGTTAAGGAGCTGATTGGTCCACCTAGGGGGGTTTTGAGGTCAAATCACAGTCTGACACTTATATGCATCCAGATGGCCTCTAAAGGCTAACGATTTCTCCCTAATGTAATATAAAACTGATTCAGACATATTTACATGTTGGACAGTCATAATAATAAAAGTTATTGACTACATTTGTGTATGATAATTTCACTCTTTCTGCTGTTTTTGTGCATAATTGTGTGTAATATCGAATTGTGAGAATCCTCTTGGCTTCTAGATCCTATTGTGAATCAATTCTCACAAACTTATCACAAGCTGGTAGAAGATAGTCCTTCAAGCTTATCACAAGCTAGTACTCTCCAATGCATCCAAACCCTAGTTATCAATTGAAAACCCTAACTAGTAATCATGGCCTAGCTAGGCATCACACCAAGCCACTCCAAAGGCTCAACAACAAGCTAACAAGTCCACACTTGATCTTTTATTAAGTTTGTCTCTCACAAGCTCTCCAAGTCTCCTCTAGGGTTTCTTTGTCACAAATCTTTGGTCCTTCTCACACAAGGACTGCAATTTGAGCACTTCAAGTCTCCTCTAGGTTTTGGTCTCACAAATGCTAGCACCTTCCTCTCTTGCATAAAGACAGTTGCAAAGACTCAAGATAAGTTCATCTTCAAGATACAAAATGATTTAACGAACTTTGACAATCTTAAATGCTACAACTAAAGACTCTCTCCTCCCTTTATATAGAATACCCAAGGAAGGCCAACAATAGTAAAGTGGACTAAGTCCACAAGCAGTCTATTCTAATCCTCAAGATAAGGTCTCCAAGTTGAGCATTATCTTTTCGAGTTGCCCACATTTCAAGAGAACTCCTCAAGTGGTGTGCTCTCCAAGCATGGGATTCAAGTGTCAAGTGCTCCTCATATCAAGGCTCCTCGCTCTCTAAGACAAGCATCCAATGCTCCAATGCTCCTTCTCAACATATGTGTCTTGGGTACACATATATCCCCAAGCAACATGCTCTCAATCTAATCATCCTCAAGTCAAGTGGTCAACCTCCTAAGGCATGCCAAGTGGTCCCAATGCTCCCCGGGCTAAGTGTCCTCTCTCTTAGTGCCCAACACTCCTCCTCCAAGGTAGATTCAACACTTGTGCAAACAACCATCCTCCTCAACACGTGCATGTAGAAGATATCAATTGCACATAAGATAACTTCATCTAGGAGTGTGACACATCTAGTACCGAGTCCAAGGTCAAGCAACCACCTATAGAAAGCTCTTCAAATGTCATCAACCAAAAGGTCTAAGATACAACTAAGGGGCTAGGGTTTCACCATGCACCCCCCATCACTTTTATGACCAATTTCTCCAACATAACATAAAATAGAATGAAGAAGTAACTCCACACCTTGAGAATGAAATTAAGAGAATGAATAAGAAGTGTATTTGAGGGGGCAATCTCTTCTTACAATATATATCAAATATAGAAGATGACATGATCTCTAAAACTAGGTCTCCTTGGTATATATAGGAGACAAAGGGTACAATTACAATTAAATGGTGTACTGACCATTAAAGGGCCTAATTGACCAATAAGGACATCACTAATATAAGAATAGAAATGTAAACTCAATATCTAAGGCTTAACATGCCCCTCTCCTTCAAACAAGCGTTGCCCTTTGTTAACACCCATTTTGTCATGGGTGTCCACATGTGATTTTTGTCACACATTTAGTGGGTGTTACAGGTCGATAGAGCAGATTTATGTATTTGGGCTAGTAGCTATGGGATTTATCCTCTCGTGATGTTTTGGTTATTGATGTGCTCTCATATTATGTATGTGTTTATGAGGGAAATGATGGTGCACTTCATTCATATATTGCTTTCATGACATATCAATCACTTTCTTGGGGCGCGTCCTAGTGTGTTTGGTCTTGTTTGGCATTTAGACACATGTAATATCATTGCTCATGGAGCGCTTGGCTTGATTTCATAATGAGATGGTGTTTGAGGGTTTGACCATGGGAGCATTCTAGTTCTTTGGGTGCCTTATGCACTTGTGGTTGATATTATATGGAACGCTCTGGCCCATGAGACATATCTCATGCTTGAGGATGTTTTATGGTTGGCTTTCCATAGAGTTGCTTCTTCCTAGCACATTTTATATGGCTTAAACACCCATTTCTTATGGAGTGTTATTGTTTCCTAAACATGGATGGTATCTTGTTACTATTGGTTATCATTTTATGAGGAGTGCTCCACTTGTTTCTCTCTCTTGGTAGACATGTGGAGGCATGACATGTCTTGTAGATGGGACCATTCCCTTCTTCATGGAGATTGTTGACTATGGTGGACACCTTGCACTTGGGATTGATGTTTTAATTATCAATTCATGGTGTACTTGGATGATGGATCTATCTTCCACATATTGATAGATGAGTTAGCATTGGAGATTGGTTTGTTGTCAATATGCAAACATCATTCATTACCAAGCCATGTTTTGAGGAGCGCCCACACCTCTGAGGTTGTTTACACATTTATGGTTACTTTATGGTTGGAGTGTTCACACAAATGGAGTTTGTTACACTCATCTATGGCTTATTTGATGGAGTGGTCACCTTTTGGAGCATCTATTACACAATTATGATTGAGCGTCCACTATTGGAGGGTTTCTTGCACCCTTTTCTATGCTTATTTGATGGAGCATTCACTTCGGGAGCCACACGTGTCCATGGTAGTATCTTTGACTTGGTTTTGACATTACTTAATGGAACACCTTCGCATGGAGGGTTACTTGCATGCCACTATGATGGGACGCTTTTGGTTGGAGAGCCTTTATTGTGCTTCTTTACATGCTTGCTTGCTGGAAAATTCACCTTTTGAAGCTCATTTATGGAGGGTGCTCACCTTGGACATGTTCCAAACATCATTTTATGCCATATTTTGAGATAGTGTTCCACTTTGGAGGTGCCTCAATGATGTTTGATCCTTGTTTTGAGTTAGTGTCCTACTCTAGAAGACTTATGGCACACTTTTTGATGGCTTGATGGGTTGTTTGGCATTTGAGGAGCTCTAGGGGGTCGAACCCTAGATCTAGTGTCATTCATTGCTTTGTGGGCCTATCTTATTGGATTGCTACTTTTGGAGAGCCTTTGGAGGCAAGATCTTTGGTTTCTACTTGGTATTTGATCCATATTTGATGGAGGCATCCGACTTCTTGGGCCTCTCTCTTGATTGAGACTTGTATATGTGGATTTGATCACTACATCTCATGGATATTGTTGTGGAAGTTGGAGCATTTTGTATTTGCTTACTCCATCCTAGGCTAGATGTTAGGATTTTATTGTTATTTTATTGTTGAAAGAAGAGGAGTTGAAAGCTATAAAAAGCTTTCAACTAGGCTAGATGTTGGGCCTCTCTCTTGATTGAGACTTGTATATGTGGATTTGATCACTACATCTCATGGATATTGTTGTGGAAGTTGGAGCATTTTGTATTTGCTTACTCCATCCTAGGCTAGATGTTACGATTTTATTGTTATTTTATTGTTGAAAGAAGAGGAGTTGAAAGCTATAAAAAGCTTTTCTCTCTTCATTTCTCATGGTTGGGTTTTGGATTTTTCTATCCTTGGAGCTTAGTGGATATATCTTTCTTGGTGCATACAAAAGTGTAAGGGTTTCTTCTCCTTTCAATGCGAGGCTTATGTTTCTACTTCTTAATGTTGTGGGTGATGTGTAGAAGTGCACGAACTTTTTCTTTTGGGGCCATATGATAAGGGTATATCTACCTCATTGGAAGGGTTTTATATGAAAAGTATTTCCTCTATTTCCCTTTGATGTCTTATGCATGATCGTATTAACTTGCTCCTAACATATTTTTAGAGTTGTTGCATGTAATATTTCATTGCATAAGTCACCCTAATTAACAATGTTTGTTTGTGGTACCGTCTTGAACCCTCCTAGTACAATTTCTACATTCATTTTTCATCATGTTAGGGTTTCATTGTGGCATGCTTTAGTGGCTATTGTTGCATTATCCATTCATGAAGTCACCCTCTTGGATTGGTCCCTTGATTCCATTTTCCCTTGTTTAGATGGGGCATTAGTCTCTTGACCCTCCCATCACTTCATTATACTACAAAGGAAAAAATGTTTTGTTAAAGCGGCTCTCCCAAATAACCTTGTGCTTACTTGTCTAAGCTTTAATAGTCCTATTTCCTAGGGAACCCCCCCTTGAGTTGGAGGAGAGCCAACCTAAAGTAAGAGAGGGAGTTATTAAGGTGACACCATAGCGCCGCTTGGTTGCCTTTGGGCTAGCATTGTTCTTTTGCGCCTTAAACACACATGCTAGTTTGAGAGGTAACAATTGATTAGTTTTGGATGTTTTTGCATGAAGAATTCGTCTTCCCATGTCGCCTCTTTTATTGGCAAGCTCTTCCAGTTGATAGGCTAATCAATAATTGCTTGATTTCATAGTTACTTGATCTGAGTTTCAAGGATTGTTTTAGGTGCTAGTATGCTTTTCCTTTCTTGATCAATATATGGTAAAATAGTTTGTACTGGGATCTTGTCGCTGATTACTTTTTTAAGCAAGAAACATGGAATACTGGATGTACATGTGAAGATGGAGGCAACTCTAATTTTGAAGCCATACTTCCAATCCTTTGTAACACCTTATCGGAACTATAGTACTTGGGTGCTAATTTACTCCCCTTCTTTTGTTGCTTAAGGGACATCTATTTGTATGGTTGCAACCTCAAAAATAACCAATCCCCTACTTCAAATTTCCTTTTATTGTGATGTTGACTTGTTTGTTATTTCATCCTATTTTGTGCTATAGTTATCTCTCAATAGGTGGAGAAATTCTTGTTGGTGTTCTATGTGATCCTCTACTACTTGAACCTTAGCTTTCCCTTTCGAGGGTGATGTGATGGATGGAGGACGATTGTAATGTCCTCATCTGATTAGGCATTGAGGACCAAAACCGCTAACCTATGTGATTCCTGTGGGTTCGAGCCGTTACTGATAGTTAGGGAATCATCTAAGGACTGATGCCATCTACAGAAAATCTAGGGCATCAATATATTATCACCATTAGGTCAAGAAGGGCCACCGGGGCCAAAGGCCACCATCATGCATGCCATCTAAGCATTATTTAATGATGCATGCACACATTTAAGTCTCCATGCGCATGCATGCAAGTCAACTGCAAATTAGAATTAAAGTGACCTAATTAGGTCAAAGGTTAGGGTTTTTGCAGTTGAAAGTTATAAAAGGAAGATAAAGTGAGAGGAGACTTACTTTTGATGATTATTATTTTGGAGCTCTTGAATAGCAGCACATCAGCTGGGGTTGGAGACGGCGTCTTCAGCTAGCGGGGTTTCGGCAGTGAGATATCTGCCCTAGTCTCATTCAGGGTAAGCCATACAGGTTCACCATTTGCTCTTCCATTTATTCATAGTTATCCAGTATACGACCGAGATTGTTGCAGGGGCACGTGTGCAGCAGTAAGGGGTTTTAAGCCAGAAAGCCCTAATCATTCGCTGGGTCTTCAGATCTCAGTTTACCTTCGAAACCCAGGCACCATTCTCATCATCAGCATCTTACTCCAATACCCGGTGATTATCAGATCCGATCGTGCTCATCCTGAGCAGTTATCAGCCATTTCGGGATCAGGGGGGCGTGAGCAGCTGCACCTCTAGAACAATTCGCTAGCCTGCCTAGAGCCCTCAGAATTTTTGCATGTGCCAGGCATTCTCTCCGGCACAGGAAGGCTATCAGTCCTGCAAATCAGCAGCTTCATCGGACACCTTCACTGAAAACGTCACCCTTAGCTAATTTGGGGTTCATGCTGTTAGTGTATCACCGGAAGCAAAAGATACTAGTTCATCTCCGATTCAACTCTTGATGCATGCATATTCTCTCAGGAGCAGTCCAGCTAGCTTATCAGTGGTAAGTGTTCATTCTATCCTACAAACCCTAACCCTAATTTTTGCTATAAAATAGGGAATTTTGCATGGCAGTTTGCATGTCCAGTTGTATTAACATATTTGCATAGAATTAGAAAATATCGGGATTTGGGATATTACAGTGGTATTAGAGCTATCTTCTTGGCCAGCTGTGTGCTTAAGAAATGAGAAATAGATGAATATAGAAGGAGACCCTTTTGTAACCTATAGGAGAAGAAAGAGTAGATACACAGGGGAATTTGAGGATATCCAACTAGAGGATATCAGCTCAGACATGGAACAAACAGGTATACACTCTGATAAGGGAAAAGGAACGGGAGAAGAGGAGGACAGGATGGAGTTTCGCAACTTAGTATCTGCATTGCAAGACTTAGCCAAAGGGCAAAAAGATGTACTCAATGCAATCAACAGATTATCTGCGAAACCAGAAATAGGTATCAACAGTACACCTCCCTCATCGGTAGATTGAGGATCTACAAGCAGCAGTGGAAAGGTTGCGTACACTAATATACAGAATACACCGCACATATATAGCAGACCTTCCAACAGGCCTATCATGCCTCACTTCTTGGTAGATACAGTAGGTGGTCCAGTCATGTAGGTAGAACCTAGCGAACCTTTTGGGGCTTATTTGCAGGAATACAAGGACTTAGGGAATGAGTTTCATGCTGCCATGTCTTTTTCGGATTTCTTTAACATGAAGAGTAGGAACAGGCCCAGGAATTTCAACAAGGGATTCAATCACAACCATGAGTTGCAGAAGACCTTGGGTAGGTTGACCATCCCAAACTTTGATGGGACTCGCGGAGGTTCAGCGAGGATATGAGTTCAAAAATTGGATACCTATTTTCAACTCAATCCCATGATAGAGACAGCTGCCATTAAATTGGCTACACTCCACCTGGACGGAGAGGCTCACGAGTGGTGGTACCACGAATTGGTGACATTGGGTCACAACACCATACACTTCTACGGTGAGTTCACTTAGAAGCTCATGGAGCGGTTTGACAGGAAGGATCCAGAGATACATTTCAGGGAGTTGGCTCAACTCAAACATACAGGTAGTGCAGAAGCCTTCATCTCAGAATTCCAGAGGATAGCGGTCATGGTAACAAATGTGTCAGAGAGCAGGTTGACTATGTTATTCACTTAGGCCCTAACAGAGCCACTATGGGGATGGGTGAAAGCCTACAAACCCCCCACTCTGTAGGATGCCACTAGCAGAGCCAGAGATCTACAGGATTCAGTCCCTAAGAACAAGTTCCCGCTCAAAACCAACTTTCCTGTTAGGGACAAGGACAAGAAACCTTTCCAGCAGGATGTTCCCAAGAAAACATGGTTAGACGAGGACACTAGAAAAGATTTGAGGAGGAAGAAACTATGTTTCACTTGTCAGGAACCATGGGTACCAAGACACAGGTGTGCAAGGAAGGCGAAGGCTCACTACATCGAAGTATATTCGGACAGTGATGAGGATGACTATGAGTAGGAAGCCACAGAAGAACTACGGGCAGCTGAGGAAGAATCACACCAGGGTGATACACCAGAGGGAATCATTGCTACATTATCTGGAGTACCAAGATTCCATACTCTCAGGGTCAAAGGAGTAGTACAGGGTCACAGAGTAGGAGTATTGATTGATGGGGGAGCAACCCACAATTTCATTGACTCCGCTTGGGTAGCCAAGAGAGGTATTCAGGCCGAGAAGTTCGAAGGATTCACTGTAGCAGTATCCGGGAACTCCAGCATGGAGTGCAACTACTGGATTCCAAAATTGAATGTCACATTAGGTAACTATTAGATGAAAGATTCCTTCAGTGTAGTAGATGTATCAGATACTCATGTAGTATTGGGTGTTCAGTGACTTTATTCCATAGGGAAATGCACTACAGACTACCGGGCAATGGAATTGGAATTCCAGGGGCCAGAAGGCAAACGGGTAGTTTTGAGGGGCATGAACACTTATCCCTTAAAACCGGTCTCGTCACAGAGAATGGAGGCAGTACTCCGACAGGATGATATAGAATGGGCTGCAGAATGTTTGGTCACCTTTAGGAAACCCCCAGAAACCAGCACACAACACCCAAGTGACATTCAGGCTTTGCTATAGAAGCATGAAAAGGTTTTTCGGGACCTTCCATCAGGTAGACCGCCAGACCGAGGCTTTGAACACATTATTGAGCTAGAGGAGGGGACACAAGCAGTCGTCACCTCTCCTTACTGGCATCCCAAAAGATACAAGGATGAGATCGAGAAAACGATCAAAGAATTACTGGAGCTTGGATATATTCGGCCCAGTTCTAGCCCCTTTGCATCCTTAGTAGTATTAGTCAAGAAGAAGGATGGTACACTGCGAATGTGCATCGACTATTGAGCACTCAACAAAAGACCATTAAGAACAGTTATCCCATCCCTAGAATTGATGAACTCATGGATGAACTTTGGGGAGCCAAATACTTCTCCAAGATTGATCTTCGCTCGGGGTACCATCAGATCAAAGTAAGGGACCAAGACATCTCCAAAACAACTTTTCGCTGTCACTATGGTCACTATGAGTTTTTGGTCATGCCCTTTGGACTTACCAATGCCCCAACCTCTTTCCAGTCATGCATGAACCATACCTTCAGAGTTCAGCTACGTAAGTTTTTGCTAGTATTCTTTGATGACATCCTGATTTACAGCAGAATAGGGGAAGAGCATCTGAAACACTTGGACGAAGTACTGAGCATTCTAGAAGAACACTCGCTTTACGCGAAGATGTCCAGGTGTGAATTTGGCATGAAGGAAATGCTGTACTTAGGACACATAATCAATGAGGAAGGAGTATAGGTTGACATGGAGAAAATCCGAGCTATCAGAGATTGGCCCGCGCCAAAAATAGTCTTAGAATTGAAAGGTTTCTTAGGTCTGTGCACCTATTACCGATGGTACGTTAAGGGATTCTCCCAATTTGCAGCACCCCTCATAGATCTCACGAAGAAGGGAGCATTCACCTGGACAGACTTAGCACAGAAAACTTTTGAGGAGATGAAAGTTATTATGAGTTCCTGTCTAGTTTTAGCATTACCAGACTTCTCACAACCCTTTGTAGTAGAATGTGATGCCTTAGGGGAAGGGTTAGGAGCAGTATTGATGCAAAATCATCACCCTATTGCATTTGAGAGCCATAAACTGAAGAACTATGAGCGCCACTACTCCATATATGACAAAGAGATGCTAGCCATCTTACATGCTCTCACGAAATTCAGACAGTACCTGGTGGGCAGTAAGTTCAAAATCAAAATAGATCATAACAGCCTCAAGTATTTCTTGGAGTAGAAGGAACTGAATGAGCGCCAGCAGAAATGGGTTAGCAAAGTACAAGCCTACGATTTTGAGATCGAGTATGTAAAAGGTAAGAATAATGTAGTAGCTGATGCATTATCCAGGCGTCCTGCCTCACTATCTCTCAGGAGTATATCCACAGATTGGAGGGTACTTCTCTTCGTAGAATACTCCAAAAATAAATTCGTTTGCGAATTATTGGATGGACAAATTTAGGATGACAGGTACAGGATTGTTGATGACATCGTCTACTACAAGAACAGGATATACTTCGTCCCAGAATCCACGTTGAGGAAAAAGATCATACATGGAGCACATGACTCTCCATTATCAGGATATCAGGGTTTTTTGAAGACCTACAGACAGATCCGAGAGAGGTTCTCATGGAAGGGCCTCAAAGGAGAAGTTATGCAACACTTACGGGAATGTAGCATCTGTCAACAAAACAAGATTGAGAACATCCATCCATCAGGGTTGCTTCAACCACTACCAATTCCAGAACAAAAGTGGGAAAGCGTCTCCATGGACTTCATTACAGGATTGCCTAAGGTCCAAGACGGGATTGTTTATATGTAGTAGTTGACAGACTGACCAAGTTTGCACATTTCTTTTCTATATCATCAGATTACTCTGCAGCTCATGTAGCTGAGTTATTCTTTAGGGAGGTCTTCAAGTTACATCGGTTACCTAAGACCATTGTCAGTGATTGGGATAGCAGATTCACAGGTCCCTTCTGGCAGCAACTATTCAGATTAGTGGGGACCGAACTGGCTACCAACATGAGTTATCATCCCCAGAGCGATGGACAAACTGAAATAGTCAACAAATGGATTGAAGGATATCTGAGGAACTACGTAACAGGGCAGCAGCGAACGTGGATCAAATGGCTACACTTAGGGGAGTACTACATACTACCTATCACATGTTTATTAGGATGACACCATTTAAGGCATTATATGGCTACGAGGCCTTGGACTATGTAGATTTGGCATTTGGAGACAGTAGGGCTCCTAAGGCAAAGGATTGGATATAGGACAGTCAAGATATTCTTAAAATCTTGAAGGAAAACTTACAGACAGCCCAGAATCAGCAGAAGTTATATGCAGACAAACACAGGATTGAGCGGAGCTTTGAGGCAGGGGATTTGGTATACTTAAGGCTCCAACCTTACAGACAGTCTTCGCTTAAGAAGAAATGAGCAGAAAAGTTAAAACCTCGCTTCTATGGACCCTACAGAATAATCAGGAAGGTGGGAGAGGTGGCATATGAACTAGAACTACCACAGGAAAGTAAAATTCCCAATGTGTTCCATGTGTCCAACCTGAAAAAGACCCTTGGGCAACACATTGCTCCATCAACAGAATTACCTCCTTTAGATGATGAAGGACTACTGATTTTGATTCCTGAACGGATCATACAGACTAGAGAAAGGAAACTTAGGAACAAGGTAATTAGGGAATACTTGGTTCAGTGGAAAGAACCTCCACCAGAGGATGCCACATGGGAAGGTGAACAGGTATTGCAACATCTCAGTTTGCAGTTGCTTGAGGACAAGCAATCTCAAGCGGGGAGGACTGCAATGTCCTCATCTGATTAGGCATTGAGGACCAAAACCGCTAACCTATGTGATTCCTATGGGTTCGAGCGGTTACTGACAGTTAGAGAATCATCTAAGGACTGATGCCATCTATAGAAAATCTAGGGCATCAATATGTTATCACCATAAGGTCACGAAGGGCTACCGGGGCCAAAGGCCACCATCATGCATGCCATCTAAGCATTATTTAATGATGCATGCACACATTTAAGTCTCCATGCGCATGCATGCAAGTCAACTGCAAATTAGAATTAAAGTGACCTAATTAGGTCAAAGGTTAGGGTTTTTGCAGTTGAAAGTTATAAAAGGAAGATAAAGTGAGAGGAGACTTACTTTTGATGATTATTAGTTTGGAGCTCTTGAATAGCAGCACAACAGTTGGGGTTGGAGACGACGTCTTCAACTAGCGGGGTTTCGGCAGTGAGATATCTGCCCTAGTCTCATTCAGGGTAAGCCATACAGGTTCACCATTTGCTCTTCCATTTATTCATAGTTATCCAGTATACGACAGAGATTGTTGCAGGGGCACGTGTGCAGTCGTAAGGGGTTTTAAGCCAGAAAGCCCTAATCATTCGCTGGGTCTTCAGATCTCAGTTTACCTTCGAAACCCAGGCACCATTCTCATCATTGGCATCTTACTCCAATCCTCGGTGATTATCAAATCCGATCGTGCTCATCCTGAGCAGTTATCAGCCATTTCGGGATCAGGGGGGCGTGAGCAGCTGCACCTCTAGAACAATTCGCTAGCTTGCTTAGAGACCTCAAAATTTCCGCATGTGCCAGGCATTCTCTCCAGCACGGGAAGGCTATCAGTCCTGCGAATCAACAGCTTCATCGGACACCTCCTTCACTGAAAACGTCACCCTTAGCTGATTTGGGGTTCGTGCTGCTGGGATATCACTGGAAGCAGAAGATACTAGTTCATCTCCGATTCAACCCTTGATGCATGCATATTCTCTCAGGAGTAGTCCAGCCAACTTATCAGTGGTAAGTGTTCATTCTATACTACAAACCCTAACCCTAATTTTTGCTATAAAATAGGGAATTTTGCATGGCAGTTTGCATGTCCGGTTGTATCAGCATATTTGCATAGAATTAGAAAATATCGGGATTTGGGATATTACAACGATGGCCACAAAGTACCATAAATGGGCACAATTTTGATGAAGTATGGAAGGACGTGGTTTACCACTTCTTTGCCAAACCACTTGATTCATTTTGTTTGTTTATAAATTGCAAAGCAACCAAGATACCCCTTTAGACATTTATTCACAATCTTAGTTTTCCCACTAGATTGAGGATGATATGAGGAGCTGTGAGCCAAATGAGTATCTAAACAAGACAATAATTCACTCCAAAAATCACTAGTGAAAATTGAATCTCTATCACTTACAATAATCTTGGGGATTCCATGTAGCTTTTGAATTGTTTCCATGAATGCTGCAGCCAATGTACTTGCTTTAAAAGGAAGAGAAAGAGAGTAGAAATGGGCATCCTTGTGTGTCAATCCACGACTACCATGATGACATTCCTTCATACTTTGGTAGTCCTATGATAAAATCCATTGATATCTCTTGCCAATGTTGAATTGGTATGGCATAGTAAAAGACTCGGGGTCTTGATTAGCTCTCCCTTATTCTGTTGGAAAACCAAACATTTTGCCACAAACTGTTGAACATCAGTTTAAGACCTTCCTAGAAAAAGTCTTTCTTGATCTTGTGGTAAGTTTTCAGGAACCCTGAATGTCCTTCTATAGGAGAAATATGCAATTCCAAAAGGACCTTCTGTTTGAGTTGAGAATTCTTGCATAAATATAGGCAATCTTGATACCATAGTGAATCTTTCTTTCTCACAAATTTATCTAATGCATGAGGGTCCTCTTATAGTTGTTGAATGATCTTGCATGTGTTTTGATCCTACTTTCGTTCTATCCTCGCTTCTTCTACCCAATCAAATTGTGTAATGGAAATATCACAATGTAAGCTCTTCGTGTCTTCTTCTTTTTTCGAAATTGCATCTGCCATCACATTTTGTTTTCCTTTTTTGTACATTATTTCAAAGTTATAACCTAACATATCTGTAACCCATTTTTGTTGCTCTTTTGAAGATAATCGTTGAACCAAAAAGTAAATAAGGCTATCATGTTATGTTCTTACCTTGAAGTGTCTTGCTATTAGGTAAGGTCACCATTTCTTAATTGCATGCAATGTGGCCAACATTTCCTTTTCATAAATTGGTTTGAGTAAGTTGGTGTCTTTCAAAGACAAGGGGCCCGCCTTCTTGCATTAAAACTGGACCATTGCCATGCCTTGAGCATCACACTCCACAGTAAAGGTTTCTGTGAAGTCAGTCATCTCCAGGATAGGAGTTGTGCACATAGCTTTCTTTAGTTTTTCAAAAGTTTTGGTTGCTTATTGAGTCCAAGAAAATACCTCCTTTTTCAATAATGTATTTATAGGTGTTGCTATTTGACCACAATCTTTGATAAACTTGTGGTAATACATCGTCAATCCTAAGAACCCTCTAAGATTCTTCAAGGTTTTGTTGATTGGCCATTCCATCATAGGTGTTGCTATTTAATTTTGTTAGGGTCCATTTTGATGCCTTCATGAGATACTATATGACCCAAATATTCCATTTCATGAACCTTAAAGGCACATTTGAAAGGCTTTGCATATAGTTGTTGCTCCTCCATTAGTTTTAAGACCATGTCAACATGTTGTATATGCTCTTCAAAAGATTTGCTGTAGATTAGTATATCATCAACAAATACTAACACATATTATTAGGAAGGGTTTAAAAATAGAATTCATGAATCTTTGAAATGTGGAAGGTCCATTGGTAAGGCCAAATGGCATCACCAAAAACTCATAATTACCTTTATGTGTTCTAAAGTTTGTTTTTGGGATGTCTTATTGCCTCATTTTGATTTGATGATATCCATAACAGAGATCCAACTTGGTAAAGAAAATTACTCCCCTCAATTTTTTTAATAATTATTAATGACAAGAATAGGAAACTTTTCTTTAATGGTCATTTTATTGAGCTTTCTATTATTTGGACACATACGTCATGAACTTTATTTTTTGTGAACCATCAAAACCAGTGAAAAGAAGCATATTGGCTTGGTTGAATGATGCCAACATCTAACATTTCTTGAACCATGTGCTCATTCTCACTCTATTGTGCATATGGGTACTTGTAAGCTTTGATTTTAGGTGGTACACTTCTGGGTTGCAAATGAATGGCATGGCCATGGTCTCAAGCAGGTGGAAGACCTTGGAATGATTATCAATAACTCTTTGGAGATCCATAGGAACCGAGGGTCTAGATGTTGGAACATCCAATGAGGTCAATTGTGCAATTAAACCATGGTGCCCCTTTTTAAGCAATTTTGTCATGGTGTTAGAGCTTATCACTTTAGAGGGTCTCCCTAGGATACCTCTAAGTTCAAATTCCTTGCCTTCTAAGGAGAATCTCATGAAAAGTTTTCTGAAAATTAAGAGCCACTATTCACAATGATTTTAACCATTGGACCCAAAACACAACATCCTCACCACTCATTTGGATTGAATCATTGGACTATATATTAGATACTCCCCCACAGTGAGCTTAATACTATGACACTTCCCTAAACTATTTATGGTACCTCCATTTGCAATAATTCCTTGAAACTCCGATGTTGGATATATATATATATATATATATATATATAGATATAGCAATTGAAAAATTTGGCTAGTTCCCAACTCAAACAGAAGGTCCTTTTGGAATTGTACACTTCTCCTCTAGTAGGACATTTAGGGTTTCTAAAAACTTACCATAGGATCTAGAAGGATTTTTTTTGTGAAAGTCTTAAAAACTAATGTTTTAGTTGATGGAAGATTTGAGTTGCTAGCGAGGGTGAGTATACTCCTAGGAGATATGCTAGTTATATTGCATTGGTTTCTTACATTCGTTAGTCTCCCAATTGTATTGACAAGGAGAGGTGTGAGACCTCGATGGAGGATGATGCTAGGATTTGATTTTATGTTTGTAGTTGATGGGAGTATTGTAGAGTACAGGGATAGGGTTGTTGGACTCTCCTAGATAGAGGGAGTTGACCATGATTCTACTCTTGCTCTAAGATTTCTTTAGGATGAGGGAGTTGACCTAACTAAGGTTGTTTCAGTTGGTGGAGGATTTGAGGTGCATGAGAGGGATTCTCATGTTGACAGGTTGTTGGTAGCTTTGCATGGATTGTTACATATACCACAAGCTTGGTATTTTAGGATTGAGGAGTTGACTTGTCCAAATTTTGATCTTTGGGACTTTGATAGATGCGATCCACTTGTCTTGATCTTGTATGGAGTACAGTGTTAGGGTTGTTGGACTCTTCTAGATAGAGGGAGTTGACCATGATTCTACCCTTGCTTCAAGATTCCTTTAGGATGAAGGAGTTGACCTAGCTGAGGTTGTTTCAGTTTTGGAGGTTTTGGGGTGCATGAGAGGGATTCTCATGTTGACAAGTTGTTGGTAGCCTTGCATGGATTGTTACCTATACCACAAGCTGGGTATTTCAGGATTGAGGAGTTGACTTGTCTAGATTTTGATTTTTGTGACTTTGATAAATGTGATCCACTTGTCTTGATCTTGTATGGAGATGTGATTATCTTTACAAGATGTCTTGGATGACTCATGACGTGGTTTCTGGAGACTTTGGCCTGTGATGTTGACTGGAGGATTGTTGAAGTTTGGTAGGATGTTGATGATCTAGACTTATGCTCTCTCATATTCACATGTGGTTAGTATTCTTTGGAGGATCAAGATGTTGTGTGGCATGGGCGACAATTTCTTTTTAGGAGACAATGGTTGATTTTGAGACTGCAATAGGTACATTTACAGGTGTAGGTTTGGTGGAGTCACAAAGGAAATCGACAAGTGTTGGTGAAAACACTTTTTTTGTAAAAAGGGAGTGTTAACTTTTGGGATTACTCTGAAAGTGTTTACACTATGTTTAGGGGTGCTTCATAAGATTTGGGGTACATGGTGTATGATGAGCCCCTAAATGAGTTGTGACGGATTTGCACATTAGAGGTGGCCTACTCAATGGTTGCTTGACCTTAATTGGGTGCTTGTATGATATTCTTTCCTAGGGTGTTAGAGATCTCCTAACAACTTTGGTGATGTTCTACATGATGGCCACATGGAGATGTTTGCTTGCTTGGAGAACACCTTACTTAGGAGGAGGAGCGTTTTGCATCTTGGAGGAGGGCATTGGGACCTAGATAGCATAGGGTAGCTTGGATGCTTGCATGGGGGCTTGAAGTTGGCTTAGGGACAATTAGGTTGTGACATTGCTCATGCAGGGGGAGTGGACCCAGTGGAGTACATGGCTTAGGAGGATTATGGAGTCTTTAGAGGCTCGTAGGAGTGTTGGACGCACCTTGTGAAGTGCCCTGGCATTTGGAGCCTTGCTTATGGACAACATCACCTTGGAGCTCCACATGTGTGAGGTACATGTGTTATTGTAGGTTGCTTGTAAAGGCATATGCCCATACATGTATTGTTGGCCTCCCTTACCTCATATAAATAGAGAGAGGAAGGAGAGAGTCCTTCATCATCATCATACTCTTTTTTTTGTACTTGTCTTCTTGGAGTGATTTGCTAGGGTTGTTGAGGAAACCCTAGGAGAAGTTATACAAGGGAAGAGGATGTATTGGTTGAAGCTTGATCGTCTGAGATGCATGGTGTTTGCTAGATGTTGGAGATGATCATCGTTCATGTTTATTCCTTCTTGTTCATTTTTGTATAGAGATGTGATTAAGAGGAGTGTACCACTTCTCTTTCTTTGGGTTTTTCCTTTGTGCTTGATCTCTCTCTCTCTCTTTGAGTTGTTAGGGTTTCTTGAGAATCTTGGAGCATATTGAAGACTAGGGTTAGGTTTTCATCCCTTGGAGACTTGGAGAGGAGACCCTTGGTTGTACTTGTTGAAGAGAAGAAAAGGAGGAGATGTCTTGTCATGCTTGTTGGATTTCTCTAGGGTTCTCTTGGTTTTCCCTAGCTAGGATTTTGGAGAGCTAAAGGATTGTATTAGCCTTTTGATAAGGCTATGGTATGTCTATTTACATGAACTTTATCTTTATACATATTAATGAAGTTCTTAGCTGTCCAATAATTGTGTAAATTGTAGATTTGATTTCCAGCCATCTATATTCTTCATGGTTTGTTATTTCCAACACTACTGATTTGACATAAGTTAAGGCTGGATGTGTTAAGTGATTTAACATTATAGTGAAGAATATAAGGGCAGATTGTTGCTGTATTTCCAGCTGTTAGGAGGTGTTTCAGATATGTTATATGCATGATAAGATTGCCCTATAGGGATGAAACTTATTGGAACACATTGGTATCTTTTCTCTTGAATTGCCTAGTGGATTGGGGTTGATGATAGTTGAAATATAGTCCATTGTTGCTGCTGTTTTGTTTATATTTCATACAGCCCTAAGGCTGAATTCATAGGGTTAAGATCCAAGAAACCTCTAAGATAGTAGTGACTTTTTTATTTGCATTAAAACCATTGTGTTGGAAAATTTCTACTTGAAGAAGCTCAAATGTTGGAGATGTGAACTTGAGCAAGGTGTCAATCTTGCTTCACTAGTCCTCATCGACTAATAGTATACATGCCATATTTCCCCTTTGTGATTTTAAATGTCTCCAAACAACACAAATCTCACTCGCGACCATAACACTAAGGCATATTTGATGTTTAGAAGGAGACAACGTTTTGAAGTTTGAGGCATATCAAGCTTTAACAACTCCAACTTGGGGTATTCTTGAAAAAATGCTTGAGACTAGTGATGGGTGGTGACGAATTTTATATTTTCTCAAGATTAGCTTCTAGATCGATGTGATCTGACACTTCTTTTAGGTTTGGAACACGCATATTGGTTCTCATTATGGCCTTGAGGAGACTTCGTTCACGATAAATTTTTGTTGCTCACCCCTCCATCATATTGAGTAATTAGAGCTCTGATGCGAGATTCTTCTTAGTTGCCTTGAGTGTAAAGAGTGTTGTGGCAAATGATCGGTTTTTTTCTAGGATCACAGATCATGGTCCCTTCAATCTAGGTTTCTATTTGAAAGTGTATTGCCCTCTCTCAGTGATTAATGATTCTCAAGGTTACACAAACCGTGGGTGCGATCGGAATCAGCTAAAGAATCCGATATGGGTGCGACACTCATCCCAAAATTAGGAATCGGGGATTCGGAACCCTATCCCTAATTAACCTTAATTATCCTATGTAAACAACTTTATTATAGTCAAAACTAGGTGGAAGAATTTGATGAAGAATCTGAGAATCCGATTCGGAAGAATCGGATTCGGGTGCGGTTAGGCCTAGGGCCCAATCCGGTAACTATGATGATTCTGTTACCCCTCATATTGTATGAAAGTAATCCAACTGGTGATTGTGATGACTTCATTTAGACTTCGAATCCAGACACAACATAATCAGTTACACATGGGTTATAGTTCCTCGGAGTAATTATCATATTTATTATTGTAAAGTAGTGTTTGATGGGATGTATTTACTATGTGGAACACTTCCCTCAACAAATGGTGGGCGCACTCCATTTAGACCAATTTAACCCCTCGATCTATGTTAGGTGCATCCCCTGGAGACATATCTCTTGTTTCTTGTATTATGGAGATAGGATTCCTTGATTTATGGGATTTATGTCTAGAAATCCTTCATTTTTTGATTCTAGGGACATAATCCCCTGATTTTAGGGCCCATAATCCTTGTTTTTTGGATTTTGTTTTAGGGAAACCCTCATTCTAAGGGGGGCACACACTTCTTGAGGACATAATTTCTTGATTCAAGGGGGATTTGCTTCCTCACATGGCCTACCTTCTCTTAGAGGTCGCACACTTCCCCATGCATGCATTTCAACACTTGAATTCTTTCTTCTAGAGGTGGTGCCCTCACTTATGCATGATTCCAACACTTGGCATGCACCCTCTTACTCCATTTGGGCTATATGAGGAGGAGGCCTCTTCATTGTAAAGGCATAGTTGGACTTTTGGAGCTCCCTTTCTCTTGAGCTTAGTCAATATATCTAATCTTGGAGCAAAGCTTGTTGTAAGGATTCCCTTCTTCATGTGTGGCACACTCTTGCTTGGAGCTTCGTGGTTGTGAGTTTATTGGGGTCAAGGGTTTTTTAATACTATAGCATAGATCTCATGATATAACTTACTTTAGGTATCTCACTTTTTATAGGAGACTTTCTAGTACTCCTGCTTTGTAATGCCAGTATTTGTACTTTGCAGTCCCATTGACCTACTTTAGTGGTCATTTGTTGGACATTAATAAAATTATGTTATGTTATCTTATCTTATGCTTCTTGTTTATGCCATTGGAAAAGTTGTAATCACCTCATTAGAGAAAAATGTCTTAAGTTAATCTTTATTTCATCCTTTATTGCATATCTATTTATACGAGATTGATGTGTTCTATCTTTATTGTCATTCAGATTGTGCAACCATTAACCCTTGTTTATGAGGTGCACCTCAAGAGCTAAAAAGGAAGTGGATACAAGCAGGCCCGAGACATAGGGAATGCGGGGAGGTATTCATGGTGAAGGGGACACAAAGGGGAAGTCAAGAGTCAATCTATCATTCTTTGGCCAAGGAATTGTTGAGACCAAGGTGGAGTGGTATGGAGATGGAGGTAAAGTCAAAGGAGAGTTATTATCCCTGCAAAGACCATGCGCTGTTAGATAATGATATTTGCATAAAACAACAATCTCTACTCAGCATTAGCCTATGGAACATCTCTACTAGCCATACTCATCGTATCAATTATTGTAAGTAACATGAAAACATCTTGCAAGACAATCATCAATCCAAGTCATAATCCATAAAGTCAATCCTTAGGCATGTCATGGCATCAACGAATACATAGCATGCAATCATCACAAGGCAAAATATGGCTTCAACTGTTGCCATCTCATCATTGATCACATCTGTATGCTCTAAACTTTGAAGCTTAGCCTAATCTCTTAAGCAAAAATATGGGCAAAAATCTCCATACATAAAATCGTATAACAGTTACGATGGTTGATGGACAAGAAGTCAAGAAGGTAGGAGTATGCCATTAAATTTTTATACAAATACAAAATTTGGATGATGGGCAATAAGTCAAGGAGGTAAGAAGATGCCATTGAATTTTTGTACATATACAAAATTTGGATGAGGGACAAGAAGTCAGGGAGGTAGGAAAATTCGATCAAATGTTTGTACAAATAAATTTTTTTGAACTGAAAATGTCTATGCTTCATTGCTTGATGTAATGGATATGGTACTAGGTACTAAATGGTTGTCGTCTGAGTACTTACACCACCAATCTAGAAGAGTGCATGGATTTTTACTGGCAAGGACAAAATTATAAATTATATGACCTTAAAAGATCTTTTTTTCTTTCTATTTTGACTAGGGGAGTCAGCAACTGGAGCTGGGCTGGTACTCGCGTGACACAGGGTCCAAGGATCCATTCCTGCTACCACTATACCCTTAGGTGCCCCACACCCGCCCGCAAGACATGGGACACAGGTAAACTCGGGTGGGATTTGATCTCGTGACCTCCTTTACAACAAATGACTTCATACCAAGCGACGCCAATGAGCCACACCCGTTTGGGCTTCCTTAAAAGATCATCTTACAAGCAAGGTGATTCACTATTAATAAGAGAAGGTCAAGAAAATAAACAACAATGACATTAGAGGGTATTGGAAAATCAACTAAAGCTTCTAACCTTAAGATAGGAAGAAAGTATTATATGAATGAGCATCAAGGTTTCACATCACTCAACTAGGTTGAAGAACTTCAAAGTATGATGAACATGCTAGAAATGAACCTTTCTTGTGTTCAATATCAAATTGGAAACTGGGTCAAACCCTTTGTAGCCAGATAAAGATAATGCATCAATAAGATGTGCCCAATTAAGAATTCCTATTAACCATGATCTAAGGACAAAGCATCTTGAAGTGAGAGGTAATGATATGAATATAGAATAACATATATAGATACATGACTATAGGACTTTTGAGTATAGTGTAAATCAATTGTAATTATTCAAAGGTACAATTGTAAAGTCACAATTGTATGTGAAGGTTCACCATGGGCATATAAAACCATCTTCCCCATTCACCATTCTTATATATATATATATATTTTTCCATTTGGAATATTTAGATTATAAATGTAACATTTATAAAACAATGTTTTGGCTTTAGACCTTATGGAGTTTAAAGAAGTCTTTAACATAAATCCTATAACCTTGACTTCTTGTAATAAGATTAAGTGTACATTCCTCTTACTATGCATAGATTCATAAGACCCTTGATAGTCCATAAAAACATGTTGATGCAGTTTGAGAAAGGGGAATTACATCCAACAATGGGGTGTCACCTCCCAACACTTGGTGATAAGAGGTTTTTATATCTAACTAGCACATGATCTAACATTCGATTGAGAATGCAAAGTTGCTTTTGTTACAGATGCACAAACATTGACCCTTGGCGATAATTGATATAGTTGAATATAACTTATACATCATGTATAAATATGGTCATAGTACATCAGAAATTTTATTCTTCGCTACTAGCAGCTTACAATTCCTCTTGTTCTTTTGTCAAATAGTTTCTTAGTGGCTTCTTAGTTCATTGTACACAACTTTGTCCCATAGTCCTTAGGATTGTGACCTTCAAATTGCCTTTGTTGCCACCTAATCTGCACCTCAGGTCACGTTGCAGATATCTTCAAGACACTAGGTGTGACCGTGGGGGCAGGTAAGAGTCAATTGCTATCACTTGATCTTGACTCCTCTGTCTAGGCTTTCTCCTCCTGAAGCCAAGGAGGGTAGTCCCTATGAAAATCGTCTTAGGTTGTTAATCTATGAAGCAAAATTATTTTAGTAGATGAAAAAGATTACCGAAAACAAGAGTTATATCAAAGATTTAAGTTATCGGCATAAGATTAATTAAACAATCATGGGATATGAATTTACTTAAGCAAATAAACATGAAATAGACCAATGCCGAGAAAATAAAAGGACGTTGTTGAAAGGTAAATGTTTTGCTGTGCCTCTTGTTAGTTTTAAATTATTAGATGAGTTGATTAGAAGTGGGTTTATTGTTGGTTTGGCCCAATGAAAGTTCACCCTCTAGAACTGAGCGCTAAAGCAACTTTACCAAGTGTTCAACGGGGTGAGGCATAACCTACTTGGAGTAGCCCCTTGACTATGTGGTAGTAATTCTTTGCAACCTCTCCAGTTTTTGAAGATTTATTTTATTGGATTGTCCTATTAAGCTAGTCACTCTAATCCCTTTCTGATTGTCCCACCGTTCCAGCCAAAATCTTGCAGTGTTCACAAGAGCATACAAGAACTAAAGCCTTGGTTTATTTTAAAAGTTAATCCAATGTGTAGTTGTTTAAAGAAATCACAATATTGATAATCTCGTTTCCCTTTTCAGGTACTTCAGGAATACACAGTTGGATTTGTTCTTTTAAAAGCAAGCAAAAGTTAAAATGAAAAATAACTAAAAAAAAAGAAATTGCTACTCTAACAATCAAACCATCAAAAAAGGAGACGACACGGATCCCGCTAGGGGGATGAGGTGTGGGCGCTTGGCTGCCCACTTGCTCTCTTTATTATAATTATTACAATGAAGAATACTTGTGGTCTTTTATAGATTAAGAACCACGACTTTACAAGTTTGGAGGCTTTAAAAATGCCTGATAGAAAGATATGAAAGGAGGAGGGCTCTCAGATGGCTTAATATGTCAAAATTTTTCAAGCACTTCCCTTTATCTGTTTGTCAAATGTTGATTAACAAATGCTGAAAGTAACTAGTAACCAAAAAAGTTTAAATTTTATCTTAGATGGATGTCACCAAAGTTGAGCAAGAAAGAAAATGAAAGAAAACGCTTTCTCGGTGAGATCAGAGGGTTAATGCTTTTCTTATTTCGAAAGTTACTGAAGAAAAGGTAAAGCCCATTCACTCATCAATGCTCTTGCTTAGATCTCTTGCAGAGAACTTTCAACACTTGCAAAGGGGATTAAAAATACCTGCGTAATTTGATAAGAGATAACCCCGCAAACATAGATTCAAACTAGATATCATATATTATCAAATAGTCTCTCACAACCTACAATAAGAAAGCCACCCATGAAGAATCACTTATTCTTATTGAAATATAAATTTCCTATGAAGACTAGATGATCCCAAACATGTGCAAGTATAAAAGAGAAACAATGCAGGTTACCTCAATATTTAAGAGCAAAATCCATTCAAACATCCATAGACCCCCCACACATAAATCACTTCCAAAGCCTTTTATTAACAATACTCAGAAAAAATATTACAATGAGTGCAAGTAGAGGTTCGACCTTCTGATGCAAAAGAGGCCAAAATGCCTTGTTTAAATAGAAAAGATCAAGCTCGACGGAGGGCGCATTAGCTAAGAAAGGCGACTTGTCGATTGGAAGTGAAAAATAAGTTGCTTTAGAGTGATTTGGGGAGTTAGATTGGAATAAATCTCATAAATTAGCTTTCTTCCAAAAGCCACTTCCAAAAAAAATCAGCTTTGTCATCATAAATGCGTCCTCCCTTGAAGAGATGCACACCCCTCTTTTAAAGAAACATCAACTTGCTTTGGTTTGTTGAGATTAGCAAGATTTAGTCTTTTAGAAAGCTCTGAATAGTTTTCGCTTTACCTTGCCAACTAAGGAGACATGTTTTCGACATGTTTCCTTGATTTTATGAGATGCTAAATTTTTCACTTTTTCTATTTTTTGGCTTTTTTTATTCACTTTTCAAGATAAATTAAAAATAAGTGATAAATAATCAGTCATTTTAATTTTTAAGTGGGTCTAAATGTAAAATGGGTGCATCGGGTTAGAGAACAAGCACCCCCATGGAAAAATCCACTACCTAGTACCGCTATTGTGCCTTAGTGAATTTTTACAATTCAAATAGGCCGCTTTTTACGAAAAAAACTAAAAATTAACAAAAAATTAAAAACACCTAGGGGGCCTTAGTACATGTTCATGTGACTCAAAAACAATGACTAGCATGGTTGTTGATGAAGTTGTCATTGATGCCAACATGTGACTTGGCTCTTTTAGTTATCATTGATGCCACTATTGTCCCAAGTAGTGGACAAGCTTGATGAAGTGGTACAAATGACCCATTCTATGGTCATTTGCCAAAGATGTTGTGGCTCATGTGTATGGAAGCCCTAGTGGCGTAATGGAAAGTTGAAACCCTTTGATGGAGGACACCCCCAAACAAAAGGGAACAAGTCTGCCTACTCAAAGTTGTTTTGAATTATTGTAAAACATACTCAGGTCGGCTCCATAAAATTATGTTGGATGTCGGCTCAAAACTTTAAGTTCTTTTTATTAATAAAATAAATTAAAAAAAGGGCAGGTCGGCTTAGCAAAACATGGTGGAAAATGGGTATAAATACCCCATCACGTCCTTAATTTTGTTGTGTGAATTTGGGAAGCAGTTCGTTGGCTGAAGGAGCAGTGTCTTTGGAAATTCGTGGGAGCAGCAGTCTGAATGTGAAATTTTCAGTGGCTATCTGTGGGTGTTTTCTTTCTCTCTTGTGGTAGCAAAATCAAGTGGAGTCTCTGCTCCTGGTCTCGGCAGTCTCTAGGGCCTTCACATTAACGTTGCCCATCCACTTTCTCCTTCACAGCAGCAGCAACAGTGTTGCTACAGGCCTCGATGAGAGTAGTCTAGGGCAGAAACTGTTACAGCAGCAGCAATAGAGTTGCAATAGTCCGCGGTGGCAGCAGTGCATGAACTCTATCCCTAGACTTTTACTGTGTTATATGCTCATAAAAGATTCGAGAGAGAGTTGTGTTACACAACTGCCTGTGTTTTATGCTCAGAACCGATCCAGAAGAGAGTTGCTTTAAATATTGTTGCGCTTATGATCAGTACAGATCTGAGAGAGGTAAATCCTGGTCTACGATCAGTATAGATCTGGGAGAAATCTGCATTGATCTTGGTCTGCGTTTAATATCCTTATAGATCTGGAGTTTGTCTATGTGTTGATCCAGGAAATTGCTACAAAAACCGATATGCATTTCCACCTTTGACTGCGTTTTGGGTTCTTTGTATGTGTTATGGGTTTGGGTTTCCAGTGCACTGATATCGGGCACCTGCTGCTTAGTTTTTATACAGATAGAAGGTATTCAGAGACCGACGACAAGGAAGTGAAAATTTCATTCTCCGAGTCCCTAGTCAAAAACCATACAAATTCCATTGGTGTCTAGCCAGTAGAGTCTCTCGAGCACTGCCAGGTCGAGTTTGAGCTCAGTTAACTCGGTCCCGATCTTGTCTCTCTGCTGTCAAGTCAAACTCGCTGGCAGTGAGTACAAACATGTTATTAATTGCCCACAAGACAGATAGACGTGAGATGATGTAGCTGTGGTGGATACGGTGGGTAAATCTTTACTCTATTTTTTTTTCTTTTGTGTGTATAACTGGTTTGAGGCAGCCTCAAAAGTGGATGGAGTGACAAAGTGTGTGGTTCGATGGAGATTATAGTGACTTAAGGATTGGTGTGAAGATCACAAGTCTTCATAGGATCAACAAGTGTGAGTATAAGTCAAATGGTATGGACCTTGGGGACAGATCAAGCGGTGGTTCTGATTTCTGGGTAGATCATTCAAGTAGAATAGACTTAGTGGCAGCCGCAGGTGTTGAGTGCTCTGAATTTTGGAATAGCTGCAACATTAACTTTAAAGTCCTTTTGGGTATATACAGTCCTATTTTGCTTGCAGCAGCAGAATACAAACAGTTCTGGTAAAGCAGATGATGGGTTTTCAATAGAGTGGGCCAATATGCTGGTTGATAGGCAAATTTTTCAATAGGAGTCGAGAATCTTCAGATTATGCTTTCAAATGGGCCTACATTACTCTTACTGCCCAACGGTCCAAATTAGGCAAGGCAAAGAGATACGGAGGCTGGATCACACCCTTTTGAAGGTAGTAATGAAAAATGAGAGTTCCTAAAGGATTAAAAGAAGACGAGTCTTTGCTTTTCAGTCCTGAGATCTGGAAAGAGTCAAAGAAATGCTAGCGGGGATTTTAGTTCTGCAAGCAGCATTGGTAAGTGGACAGTTCACGATGTAGTAAACCCCATTTCTTGTCTGCAATACAAAATGGAAGTTTGATGGAACCTCTAATTAAAATGTTGAAAAGGTTTCAACTGACTGAGAAAATGAATGACATTCTCTCTTCATCTCTTCCAATTTATTGCAAGAAACATCTGTAAAAGTTGATTATGTAGAAGGTTCGTCTGGAATGCAAAGAAGGGGAACATTCTCTCTGAGATTGTAAGATGTCGTACCATAATTTTCGCTCAAGTGGATTTATCTATGTTAACAATAGGCCTATCGAGTAGCACTTTGCCTGGTTGAATACTTTATATGCAGGGTGAATTATTTGTTAGCAGTTCTGGCATTATGGTGACTATTCTGCCTACAAGAGAAGGCCAGACAGCCTCAGTTTTTGACTGATCAAAGCTCCTCTCTGGCAAAGTCTACATTGCTAGCTGGATTTTAAAAGGAGAATCCTAGAGATGGGCATGCTTTGCCCAAGGTTTACATGAATGGACATGGATAGAAAGTTACAGAAAGATCAGCTAGTACAGATCCAACAAGCTGTAAAGAATGATGAGCAGTAAAGAGGATGAGCAGCAGAGGTTGACAAGCCTAGAATGGCAACAGCAGTGTTGATGATGAGCAGAGATAGTGAGCAGCGTTATTGATGATCAGTGATAGGAGCTGTATGATGACTTGACAGTAAGAAGCATTGATGATGAGCAGCGTTGATGATGTGACCGAGATTTCTTGTGTGACACAAGTATACTGTATTGTAAAAGCAAGCTTGTCTTGCTTTTGAGGTTAGGATACCTCAAACCCTTCTTAGCAGGGTCTAAGAAAACCAGGCAGGGTCCTGGATGCAGAGTAGGTGCTCTTCATATCAGTAGGTTCTGATTTTACCTAACGGTTGTAGCCGAACCAAAAATAATACGAAAATATTACAAAATTATATGGTGCTGTGTTCTTTTGTGTTATGGTTCCTGATGATCTAAATGCTTTTGCTATGTGAATGAAAGATGTTTATGATATGATTATGAGATTGATAGAATAATGGAATGATGAATTAGTAGCTAACTGTGATAAGCTAAGAAAAGTTTAAAATTGGCTTCACACTGATTCACCCCCCCCCCTCTCAGTGTCTACAATGGTAATATACATTGACACTTAGGTTTTAATAACCTCCTAAGGCCTAACAACTAAGACAATTATTCTAGCTTTGGAGGCTTGAGTGAAAAACTCAAAAAGTATAAGTCGTTAAAAAACGATATATAATTAACAAGAAAAAAATACCTTGGAATAGTGTATTAATGACTAAGCCCTAGGAAAGCCAAACCTTTTACATTAGTTCATCATGCTATGTCATTTTACTACAATTCCCCATGGGGTATGAACATGTGAAAAAAATTAAAAAAAGGGCTAGAAATAGCCTGATGGACTTCTGAACTCTGATTATGAACAAGTGACTCGTTCATACATTGGTAGCTCACTTGTAAGTCGAACTTAGTACAACTTAGGTGGTAACAACTGGCTCCAACTACGGGACGTGTGCTCAATCTGGTCTTTAGGCAAGGAAAGCAACAAAATCTTTGGTTTCTAATGACCTGTTGAGCCGAACAAAGTTCGTTCACACATAAAACTTATCTAAAATATCTGGAATATAAAATAATCCATAGTATTTAAAACAAAATGTGTAAAATATGAATATTGAATAAGATATGAATACGATTTTTACAATACAATCGGGAACCAAATAAATAGGCCTACTTGTGTCATTTCACAATGAGAGGACATGCCTTTTACTTAACTTAGATAATTAATCATTTCTAATTATTAGTTATCTTTTTAATTATTTTTACTATTATTTAGTATTTAGTATTTAGTATTCGTATATTTTATTTATTACATTGCCTTTCTCATCAGGATGCTTTGTACTCAAAGCATACCATATCAAACTTCTTTATAAATTAATATTGTAAGTAAAACCTGTTGAATAGATTGTCATTGATGTCAACAGGTGTGTGTCAGTGTGTCTTGGTGTCCCTTGAGGAGCCTCTGAGGGTTGAGTAAGTGTCAGTGTCAAAGGAGACCTTTTGACTTTGTCCAAGCCCAAGTCTGAAGCCCTTGGAGCCCTTGGGACAATGGCAAAAGCCTTAAAAGCCCTGTAGAGTGTTCAAGTACCCTTAAGTTGTCTTATGATTCCCCAGTACCACAACCGTGTCCTATTACCCTAGGATCTGATCTTGGTCTTGAAAAAGTTGCAAGAGTCCAAATGACCCTTTCAGTGGTCACTTGCGTGCTATTAAGGTCTTGGTACCCTAGGAGAAGTCCCTAAACCCACAATCCATTAAACATACAAAGTAGTAATTAAATATTAAAACAAATTAAAAAGACTTACCTTTGAATACTTTAGGTCAACCCCTTAATGATTTAAATATTAAAAAGTTTTAATAAATAAAACACTTTTTAATAATAATAATAATTAAATATTAAAATGTTTTAATAAATAAAACATTTTTTAATAATTAATTAAATATTTTACTAAAGACACTTTTTAATAATCAAATAAACCTCCAACGTTGGCATATCCTTTATTAATTGAGTTACTCCTCATAATGTCCGCCCCTTTGGTAACTTATGTTAAAACATATTTTAAAATTAACATAAGACTAAAAACTTGTATAGTAAGACAGCCCCATTAAATACTTAAATATTAAACCAATTGTTTTAAGAAATCTTTTTTAATTTATTGATTAAGACCTCCAAGGTCAACCCCATTAAGAACTCATGCATAAAAACAAGGAAATGTTTATTTTAAAAATAAAATATGACAAAAATAATCATTGTAATAAAGTCGGCCCCTAAGTGATTTCTTCCTCAACATGTATTTATACACATCAACTACCATCATTTAAAAATAACAATAATGTGACTTTTGGCAGTAAAGAATTTTTGCTGATTTTTTTTGATGGATGGATGAGCTCGAGGACTGAGGCTACCTCCGTGCCGAGGGTTACAACAGTTGAAGAGCAGCAGTCCTGAATTTTTCCTTTGGGTGGTCTTTAATGCAGTCCATTCTTGGACTTGCTCGGGGTCTTCTAAAACACAATACAGTCTGATTTTGGCAGCAAAGGTTGAGGTTGTTTTAAAACAATTTCGAGTTTTTCTTCATGTCTGAACGGTCAACTCTTCACATAGTCCGAATTTTTTTTGGCAGTAACTGCTGACAGGCCTAATTTTTCAAGACCTGGGTGCTTGAAACAGTCCTGCTTTTGGAGAGAATTCAGTCTGAGCCTTTTGGAAATTGACTGCTGCCTTTTTACAGTCTGAGAGCTTGCACAGTTTGATTCATTTACCTAGGGCGTTATCAGCATGAACAGTCTGAGCCTCTTCACAGTGTTTGAGTTCTGACTTGTTTGGGTCTCCTTCTCAGCACACAAGTCAAGGGTATATACACAGTCTGAGGGTGAGGTTGAATGCACAATACATAGTCCAATGATGCTGTGACATGGGCGGTGACTTTGGTATGAACCAAAGTTACATATATTGTGTCGGCGAATATATCGCCGGGGGTCCGGAATGAAACTTATCGGCAGCAATGGCAAAAATATCGGAAAATATCGGCAAATGTCGTTTTGCATTAAAAAATACAAAAATAAACATTTTTTTCAATTTTTTTAACATCTAAAGCAACAACAACATCAAATAAACACATTTCCACATAAATATTAAAATACAACTCATATATAAGATGCATAATATGTCAAATGGTGGATCATGATCAAATATCGAGTTCGACTATATAGTATAAAGTATCAAAATTCTGAAAATACTGAAATGTGTTCTTGATGGAATGATAGAAAATCACATCAAATGATCAAAATAAATGTCTCTCAAGAGATGAATCATCATGACTCATGAGGCATGTAGATAGTGTATAGAGTCTAGACATAGGACACCAACATAGTATGATAGTACAATGATAAATAATAGGAATCAAGTCATCGACTCCCTGAGGATGATCCTCTAATCAATCTATCCCTC
>LPNX010234697.1:216474-252792 GCA_001517045.1 Pseudotsuga menziesii | reverse complement strand
TTCTAACCTTCTGCGCTTCTTGGAGTGTATCTTCTCAAAGACACTCCAATTGCGCTCACACCCTGATGAGCTGCAACTTTGACTTAGCACTCTAATGGCCAGTTTTTGCAACTCCGGGACTCTGCGACCATGGTTAGTCCACCACACATCTACAAAGAAAACAAGGAAGGTAAACGGTAAGACAAAATTCAAATTACAAATTACAATGTATTAAATTTTTACCAACTAAAAAACATAGAAATGAAAGGGTAATTAATTAAGAATCTAAGAGATCAAAATTTGAAAGTTTTAAACAAATTGTACCTGGCATCCTTGTGGTTCTATCCTGGACAGCCATGTCATAGCCAAAAGTGCCACCTGACATCCTATAGATCTCCATTTGTCTAGAAATCTCTGTGCGCTCAGAGGGAGTTAACACCATCCTCTGAACACAGGGGAGAAAGCCATCCATGACCTCAACATCAAACTGAAAGCCACATGCATAAGAGAAAGCAGGGTTGAGGTAGAGCCCAGCTGCATGAATGGGACGATGGAGAGTATTATTCCATCGTTCATCGATCACACTCCATAGTGCAGCTCGTCTTGTGAGTCCCACCTCCCCCTTGTCCTCATAGTAGTGATGGATAGCTTCCTTGGCCCTATCCATGGCCTCATACAAGTAGCCCATTGCGGGCTTTTCACCATCAACCAAACGAAGAACCTTTACCAAAGGTTCACTGATGGCACATACCTCCTCCAATCGTGCCCAAAAAGTCAATTCAAATTGCACCATTCGAGCAATGGCTTGCTCATCTTGTTTGGTGCTATAGACACAAGATGCCCACTCATCAGAAAGAAACATCCGCTGCAACTCCATCATAACCTTATGCATAGACTGAAGAGAAATGAAGGAAGTGGCGAATCGTGTGATTGCAGGTCGCATCAACTCCTTGTTTCCTGTGAAGCGTCTCATGAGTGAAAGAACATATGTATGATTGTATGTATATTTTGTCACACTCCAAGCTGAATCAATGACTTCTTTGATCCAAGGAAGTTTTTCCATGTCCTCTAGCATCAAATCAATGCAATGGGCAGCACAAGGAGTTCAATACAAGCTTGCATACCTCTCCATAAGCATCCGCCCAGCAACAACATAATTGGCAGCGTTGTCCGTAATGACTTGGACAACATATGATGGCCCTATTTCTTGGATAATCTTTTTCAGCGAATCACATAATAAGTGTGCATCTTTAACATAGGGAGATGCATCGACAGATTTGATAAAACTGTCCCCATGGGACAATTGACCAAGAAATTGATAATGGATCTACCCTTCCCATCAGTCCATCCATTTGACATAATACTGCAACCGGTGGCCGCCCATGACTGTCTAAGCTCATCTAATCTCCGGGTGCAATCAACCTTCTCCTCATCAAGGAGTCTCCCTCTCAAATCATTATAGAAAGGCCCCCTATAATCTGGACCAACAGCACCAGCTGCTTGAAACATGGCATGATAGTAGGGGTTGTTTTTGGCGTTGTTGAAAGGCACATCACCCCATGGAAAACATTTTGTCACAACTCTATCCGCCTCTTCCTTCTCCCTTTGTTTGAGCATGGTTCAAACAGAAGGTTGCCTCGAATACAATGCCACATAAGGTGAGGTTGAAGAAGGCATAGTGGAATGTGGGGGTCGTGTAGATGAGGAGAAGGAATGCATGTCACTTGTGCCTCCCATGGTTTGTGACTGTGTTCTAGATGCAAGTTCATTTCTGAATTCCTCTTTCTCGTCCCTCTTCTTAGCCATGTCAAGAATGGATTGGTTTGCAATACGCATCACTTCTGGGGTAACAGCAGGACAAACATCCACTTCATGCCCAACAATTTTGGCAAGGTGGTATTTCAAGTGGCTAATTCCACCAGAAATATCCTTCCCACATAGTTTGCAATTCAATCTTTGCCGATTATTAGGGTCAATTGGCTGCCCATACTCCCACATTGGATCCAATGGCTTTGGCATTGTGTCACCTATGCCACAACAAACAAACAAAAATGAATAAATTTTAAAATGTTCTTCTTTAAAATTTTGATTCTTGAAAACAATGAAATTATTACAAATTTAAAACATTCAAAGAAATGGGAGGGTGGCCTACTTAAAACCTTTTAAAACCCTATAGGCTATGATTGTAATGGCAAATCTACACCCTACACTAAATCTAATCCTAAACCCTACATTAAATCTACATTAACCAACAAATCTCAAGCAAAAAAAAAAAAGAATGAAAGTTCAAACTTCAAAGAATACATACCTGATTAGATGGCAAATGCAATGGAAACTTGATAGTTTGCTTTTGCCCCCTTCCTCTCTTGTAGAAAATCGCCCAAGACGTCAGAGCTCCACTTCCTCCAAGCCACAATGTCCAAATGAACCGGAAAAACGCGTCCGCGGCCTCTTTATGGCGATTTTTTTTAATTTTTAATGAGCAGGGTGATATTTTGCATCGACTCGCGATATTTTCAGAATATATCACGAGTTTGAATGTGTAGCGATATTTTATTTTACCGGGAATGTGTCGCGATATTTTAGCGGCGATATATCGTCGGCTCCATTGACTCGCGATATATCGCCGATATATGTAACTATGGTATGAACAATAGACATACACCGAGTTTTGGACAAAGGTAAGATCACTGTACTCTATGATGACGATGCTGATACTCTTGATGTGATGCATACCTTTACATTATGATGTATACATAATGATGCATGCTTACAATGGAACCATGATCTTGGGGTAAGCTTTAAAATCTTAAGCAGCCATAGCAGAGTTGGTGAATGTTTTTATCTCTGGAATTTAGACTATGACACCAGCAGTAAGAGTATACTCGACAGCAGTTTGAAGGAACCGATTTTGCACAGTCCATTAAGGTTTTCAAAGTGGCACCCAACACCTGAAGAGATGACATTGCTTTCTTGAAGTGTCTTGACAGTCCTCTATTTGAAGTCTAGACAGTCCAAGATTGAAGTATTGACAGTGATTGACAAAGTATGAAGTTTGTGCAAGTTTCATGATGACAGTCCAAGTTTGTGTTAATGCTTGATTGTGGTGAACTTGACAATGATGAATATACAATGATATGGTGTGACTCCTGAGATATGCTTGATGATGCTTACACATTCTCTGTGATAGGTATAGTACAGTCCAAGGTATGTTGGCATGATGATGGTGTACAAGTATTGTATTGAAAGAATACAGTGGTATGATGATATGTATGCTATAAAGTGATGATACACTCTTACATTCTATGATGACAATGATATGATGCTACATGCTATGATGCGATGATGTGATGATGCATACTAAACTATGCACTATATGATGTACATGTATGCCGTGATGTGATGACACTCTTCTATGCACTATGATGTATACTTGTTGATGATGATGAGATGAGTTGATGATTATCAGACCTTGATGATGACATGTTCAGACCTTGATGTTTGATGACTTGACAGCTTGACCAGTAGTATTGATATGACAGTGATGACGTGGGCAGAAAGATGATGTGGCAGTGATATTTACAGGAATGATTTGACAGTGACTAGAGTGCAGAGGTTATCAGCAGCAGAGTTTGGTGTGTGACAGGTCCACAGGTTCGACAATCTTCTTCTTATCAGGGTGGCAGGACGGGGCAAGGAAAGGAGGTCATAGCCTCCTTCTGGTTGAAGCTAAAAAACTAGGGGTGGCAACTTCCTTCAGGTCGTAGCCTCCTTCCAGTTGAAGCTGGAAAATTGAAGTCTATATAATAAGGGGGTTGTTCCCTCCTTCCAGTTATTTCTGGAAAACTATTTTTAAAAAGGCTTCTGTGGTTTTACCTCCAGAACTTGGGTTTCCACGTTAAAAACTACTGTGTACTGTGCATCTCGTTTTTTTTATACACATTGATGTTGTGCTGTGATTGGTGATCAACAACCTGCTTTTGATTAAAATTTTAAGTAGTACAGATACTGATTCACCCCCCTCTCAGTATTTTAACAATTGGTATCAGAGCAGGTTCCTTCAAAATAGACTAACTGCTGGAAGGTAATTATGGGGAAGTTTGCTAATCTGGAACACCCTTGTTTGATGGAAGCAACTATGCATTCTGGAGCATAAGAATGAGAGCCTTCATAGAAGCTCAATGAATCGAAATATGGCAGAGTATCGAGAATGGGTACAAAGTACCAAAGACCGTGCCAACTGATGCAGGTGAGCTGGTTCAATACAACAACAACTCAAAGGCCATAAATCATCTTCTAAGTGCTATAAGCGAATCTGTATTCAACAAAGTGATGAACTATGCCTCTGGAAAGGAAATGTGGGACAAACTCCAAACCACATATGAAGGAGACAGCAAAGTCAAGGAAGCCAAACTTCAGACTTACAGGGGACAATTTGAACAACTAAGAATGAATGAAGACGAAGACATAGCAGCCTATATTATTCGGGTTGATAAGCTTGTGAATACCATCAGAGGTTTGGGAGAAGAGGTTGAGGAGACTATAGTTGTTCGGAAGATTCTAAGAACTCTTCCCAAAAGGTTCAACCCCAAGATCTCTGCCTTAGAAGAAAGAACAGATCTAAAGACTATGACAGTGGATCAACTGCATGGGACTCTATTAGCTTACGAAATGCGAATTGAAGATGAAGACACGTCAAGAAAGGAAACATCATTCAAGGTCTCCTCCAAACAAGCTGGGAAGAACAAATCAACAAAAGACAAACCGACAAGTGATGAATTCGATGATGAAGAAATAGCCAACTTTGTTCGGAAATTAAAGAGAAGCACTGGAAAATACAAAGGTAAGATACCTCTTAAATGTTTTTCATGTGGAAAGATAGGTCATTTTGCTTCTAAATGTCCATATGCAAAGAACTCAGATGGTGAAGAGGATGACAGTTTTAAATCCTACAAGAAGTACAATAATTACAAGAATAAGAACAGAAGAAAGTTTGCAAAAAAAAAAAGTCTTTACACAAAAAAGGACAATAGCTCATCCAGTGGTGATTCCGACAATAACAGTGACAGTGATTTTGATGATGACGATGAACCAGACAAGGTACTCTTTATGGCAATAAGCTCGGATAAGGATCATAATAGTAAAGAAGAATCTGAAGATGAAGGAGAAGTAGATCTTGAGGCAGAACTTGTAAGCGCCTTGAAAGAGCTGAAGAAAGGCAAGAAGGAAAATAGAACGCTTAAGGAAGAGGCACAACGGTTTGAACAAACCATTGTTGACTTGAAGACCAAACTAGAAGAAGCCAAACGAGTTGAAGACTCTCTTACTGAACAACTAATGACAAATATAAGAGAAAAGGAGAATCGTGAGGCTGAGATAGTGTCTCTAAAGAACAAACTGTAGACGAAAGATATTGCAAAGGGTTAACAGCTCCAAGGTTCTAAAACAAATCATCAGCAATCAAAAGTCATTCTTCGACAAGACCGGTATAGGATACAAGCAGAATACGAATGAAGCCTCAAGCTCAATGTTGACAGATAACAAAAAGAAGCCAAGAAGGTATGCAGAAGTTGTCAAGGACTACAAGAATGAAGAAGAGATTGAACGTCAGCCAAAACAACTTGTATCAGAAGAAGGGCCAGCAGAAAGATCAGATCTCAGAAAAGCACCTCCTCCATATATTCCCAGGTATGGATACTTCTTTTATGGGCATTGCTTCACATGTGGAAGATTTGGACACAAAGCTGTAAACTGTTTTCAAAGAAGAAACTTTGAGTCAAGGAATAAGCTTACAAGCCTCAGATTGTTAGACACTGAGAGGGGGGGGGTAAATCAGTGTAAAGCCAATTTTACAACTTTTCTTAACTTGTCACAATTAACTACCAATTCATCATTCCATTATTCTACGAATCTCATAATCATTTCATAAACATCTTTCACTTCATCATCCACATATCATAAGCATTTGAATCATCAAGAACCATAACACAAAAGAACACAACACCATATAATTTTGTAATCTTTTTGTATTAGTTTTGGTCTGGCTACAACCGTTAGGTAAAATCAGCACCTACTGATACAAAGAGCACCTACTCTGCATTCAGGACCCTGCCTGGTTTTCTTAGACCCTGCTAAGAAGGGTTTGAACTTTGAGGTATCCTAACCTCAAAAGCAAGACAAGCTTGCTTTTACAATTAAAGCTTATTGTCACATCAACATCATCTTTCTGTTCACGTCATCACTGTCACATCACATCAACACTTATCTCTAGCATTTCTTCAATTAGCATCTTCTTCTGTCCAAGAGCATTCTGTCAAAAAGGATATCAGCAATTTATTATCATACTATCCTTGACTTCATGATCTTCTGAGCACATCTTCATTCATGTCATCAGTTGAAGGTATCAGTGCCACCTTATCACTATCATCATTTATCATTGGTCATGTCACTTGCCAAATTGCTCATTACTGTCATCAACTTGTCACTGCTTGCCAAGCCACGGTCTGTTATCAGTCAATTCAATCTACTGTCAAAATCATCAAGTCAATCTGATATTGATCAATTTGCTCACTGATGTCATATGTCACTTTCATGTCAAGACCTGTCACTGTACTGCTGAGTGCCATGTCAAGTCAAGCTTCTCATCATTTCTGCTCATATTGATCATCAGCTCTACTGCTCAAGGTTCATGCCAATCACATCTAGTTTGCTCTTATCATCAAGTTAGGGCAGTCATCTCCCTAAAGTGTGCATCATCCTTATACTTCATTAATAGCTTCAAGGGCTGTTATCTTCACGCTTGTCAAGCTCTATGCATAGATTTGTGTATGCTTGCACTATGTGTGTTCTGGGAAGACCTTACAAAACATATCTACAAATACTCCAAACTTCAACCTAGTCATATTATACTGATATTCCAAGGTCAGATGCCATCAGTGAACCAGCATTCACATAAATCATTTATGCATATACATTGCACCTGAGTTGTACTTAAATTACCTTAGTCAACTTAAATCAGAGCTTAACCAGATGAAGCAACTTGCAAGCGTTCAGATGCCTTAGGCTTGATTACCTTGTGCATACTATTTCAACATACTTCAAAGTTAACATACCTGGGACATGCTTCTTCAATTGTTCGAGTGTGAGTACACCTTAGATAGCTCTGCTTTGGATGCCTTGAAATGTGTAAAACCTTCAACCTTGAGTTGAGAAGACCTTCTCCAAAGGACTGTCATCATTAACCCAGACTTGTGTTTACCGTGCAAGGTGAACTCAAACACTATCATACTTTGACATACACAGACTGTATATTAACTAAGACTGTCATGAACACTGTCAAACAGCCCTAAACCCTGTTAGACCTTGGTCAAGACTGTCACCAATTTGGGACTGTGGAAGGATATCAGTCACCATGCAACTCTAGCAGCATTCAGACTTGTATGTATATGCTAAGGAAGAATCCAAGCCAAGCCAACCTTGGACTGTTTGTACTTGAACATGTCAACCCCGAACACAGTCACTTCGGATCTGCTCCTCTTCCTTGCGATTGCTGCAAAAAGTCTGCTCCTATTGTTGCTCCCGCAAAAACTGAGCCTGAGTCAACAAGCCCTACTTCTCTCTCAAATGTTGAATATGTTCTCTGCTGCTAGGTTTTGTGACTACTTCAGATCTGTCCAGCTTGGAAATGTTCTATGTTGCCTTAGTGACCAAAGATCAGAGCTTCCTTGAACTTTCAAATTTTCTCCATCTCATAAAATATATATACACGAGATCTCAGAGTAGTCTATTCATCCACATACTTAAGTCCACTCATATCAACTGAGCAATCCAATTCTTCATAGGTAGGTATACATCAAGATTTTGACCTATCACTTCAACTGTGCTTATTAAAGTAGGTCATCCTCATAGTGCATAAAACTAGGGCTTCATGACAAACACTTGTGCAATTCAATCTTCAAGCTTGTACTGTTCAAACCCTAGGTTACTGTTTTGATCGTATGAATGGATGCTACAGTTTATGAACTATCATATCTTGCAATGGTTTCGGGTCTCTGTGATTGCTGGAGTAACCCCATGCAAGTCTCAATCAGACTGCTGTACCAAAATGGAGAAAGGACTGGTGTATGCTAAAGAACAGACCCAAGCAAGTGTGGAAAGCCTCCAACACTGCTGTTAGCTGTCTCCTCAGTCATCTGCTGCCATAAAAACGGACTGTTTTCCTTCTCTTCAAATTCGGGTCTGCTCCTCCAAAAATAAAACACAGACTGCTGCTACAAAACAGTTTCCATCGAGATTCCACAGAGCTGCTGCTATAAATTCAGACTGCTGCTTACAAAATTCGGGTCTGTTTCTCTACTTCAAACTGCAAAAAATGGTTTTAGGGTTTGTTGTAAGGTTCACAAGCTCCACATTGATGTCAAAGTTGATATGCCAACATCAAAGGTAGCATGCACATCAAGTGGACTCCATCTTACAATTTAAAGATTACATCTAGCCACTAGGGCTTCCAAGGACATGCCATCATTCCACGTGCAAGAGTATCATCTACAATGACCATGGGCTCCATATCATCAACGCTTCCTCCAAGGTTCAAGAGTGGGTTCCAAGACAACCATCATCTTCATTGGTCATCAAGCCATTAGAGATTTATATGCCATGTGCAAGGTGCCATCATGGGCTTCAAGCATGTCATCTAACCATGTTAAGAACAAGCAATGGGTTTCATGATCTTTGTAAGGCCATCAAGGTCTTCATCAGGGGTTCCAAGTCTTCATGGGCTTCTTCATCAAGCAAGGGGCTTCATGGTCTTCTTTAACCGCCTCAACCACATGATCCAGCATGATATCACCTGTGGGGTAGCTTGGTTTCCCCTGGGTTACCATGACACCATCAGAACATGAATGACCACATAATGGGTCATTAATGCTTCTTCAACCCATCTAGGGCTTCTCTAACTTCTGTAAGGTCTTCAGGACCATCTCTAGGGTCTTCAACGCCATCAACAGGGTCTTCAACATCTTCAGCAAGGTCGTGGCATCAAGATCCAGTCTTGTGGGTACAGGGACCTTGTCAACTGGGTACAAGGTGCTTCAAGGCACCAACCCACACTGTAAGGGGTCCAAGGCACTGCAAGGTGGGACTTGGTGGCATCAATGACATCCCGTGGGGCCACTGCAAGTCCATGTTGGCATCAATGACAATTTCATCAACACAGACGACGACAGTACAACAATAGATTTGATCCCTTGAGATCAGAAATAGAATGTTACAAGTGTAACAACTTTGGACATATAGCCAGAAATTGTAGAATGAGGATACCAACAGTAGAAATGAGGACATGCCCAACAAGGTATGGATTAAACACAATAACAACTATGAATGTGGTATTGCTCTTCAAGCTCAGAATCATGGCTCTGGTAAATGGTATGTTGATAGCGGTTGCTCCAAGCATATGACAGGTGACAAAGATGCTTTCGTCAATATTGAAAAGGATAAAGGATTTGTATCGTTTGGAAATAACAATTCAGCAAAAGTATTGGGAAAGGGCACAGTAAAGCTCGGAAGTAAAAACTCCTTGGCTGAAAATGTCTTGCTTGTAGATAACATGAAAAATAATCTGCTAAGCGTCAGTCAGATGTGTGATCAAGGACATGAACTCATCTTCAACTCAAAAGGATGTAAAATAAGAAAGCAAGGATCAAGGAAGTTAGTAGCCACAGCCACTAGGACTCCAAACAACATATATGTGTTAGATGAGATTGAGTTTGAAAAATGCCACTTGGGAAAAGAAGATGAAAGCTGGCTATGGCACAGAAGAATGGGGCATATACATTTTGACAATTTGGTCAAAATCTACAAAAACCAAGTAGTTTGAAATGTGTTGGAAGTCACAAAACCTGCTAACTCTGTATGTGAACAGTGTCAACATGGAAAACCAACAAGAGTGCATTTTAAGACGAAAGAGCACTCTTCTACAAAACCTTTGGAGCTTGTTCACACTGACTTATGTGGACCAACCAAAAGCAAAGGATTTAATGGTGAAAAATACTTCATGCTACTCATTGACGATTATACCAGGATGACATGGGTATGTCTTCTCAACAGGAAATCAGAAGCGTTTGGATGTTTCAAAACGTTCAAGGAACTGGTCGAGAATGAAACAGGGTCGCGAATCAAGTGCCTTAGATCTGACAACGGTGGAGAATTCACTTTTGATGAATTCAACAAATACTGTGAAGAGCACGGAATAAAGAGACAATTTTCAGTAGCCAGAACACCTCAGCAAAATGGAGTTGTTGAAAGAAAGAATAGATCAGTAATGGAGATGGCTCGAACCATGTTGAATGAATCCAAGTTAAATGACAAATTTTGGGGACACGTAGTTCATACAACAGTACACATCTTAAATAGAGGATTGGCATAGAAGTCGTGGCCTTTCGATTCAAGGCTGCTGGGTATAGGGTTTCATCGCAGAGTAGTTCCTTTAGCAGAATATGATGTGACGACCCGAGCCTAAATAGTTGCTGCACTTGCTGTTCTCATTCTCAATCGTGGTTGGTTGCTCGCTGGTGGTAACCTCCTTCCTTCTTACAGCAATGAAGGTTTTCCTTCTCCTCGTGCTGGTGGTTGCCCTTCTGGTTGTGGGTGGTCGTGCTTCCGTAAGGTTCTAGGTAAGAAACATTATCAACCCTTTTATTAAACTTCACAGTTTTTAATTTAATATACGAATATTATTTTGTTTACTGGTTTTAACACTATCGTGCTTCTTGCTTGCAGGTGTTGGCTTGTCTCCATCTGCGTGGCTGGTGCGAGACCGTGGCGACTTGCTGGTTAACAGTAAGCCCTGGATATCCATGGCAAATCCTCCTTGTTGGGTCCCTTATGGAACATTTGTGGGTTGGTCTTCGTGGCCTGTAACCCTTGCGGTTTTGGTTCAATTAGATTGACCCGTTCGCTGTTGTTTAAGAAGTTAAACCCTTTGCTTGATATGGGACCTCTGGCTTAGGCCGAGGCTGTAATTTTTGGTTTTATTTTGATTACTGTGTAAATATATATGTAAATGATGTACATGCTGTAAAAGCCTTACTCTGTGGATTTTGTTTAAGGCGGAGAGGCATAAAGGAGTTAGACTCTTTCCTTTTATTAACTCCGTTGTATACTTTGATTTTAGTAGGGTTTTACCTTAACTTGAAGATGTAAAGCTGTCTATACAGTCTCTTTTGAAAAATATCTTTTTGTTTACAGTACAGTACTGAAATATATTTGTTTTACTTGTGTTATAAATATATTATTTAAGCTCGGCATAATGAGCATATCTAAGTTTTGTTACTTAGATTCCTGTAATCTAATATATCTAAATTATACTCTGTAAATCATTTAAATTATTAGTTGCTAGGGTTTTCGTTCATTTATTTTTATATTAATATACTTTATTTAAAAGAATTGTAAATGTTGTTATATAATTGTTACCCTTCAAAATATAATGACTTTATGTTTTTACTGCGGTACTTCTGTATCTATCAGATACAGCTTTTGAGTACAGAAATTATATCTTGTTTACTGTTTACTATAATATGATAAGAACATTACTTATTTACATATTAATACTGTTCTTATAATTATATATTTATTAGCTTCTTCTTTGTTTATTTATAATCATAGAATGAGATAGTATTTTACTATTGTGTTCTTATACTTACTGCACTGAATAATTTATATAGGTACGCTCTGTATTCTATATTATCTGTTTATGTTACAAAGTTAATATTTATAAAATAAAAGTAAAAGAACTAACTATGTGCTGCATTTGTTGACATATTATAAAGCATAGGTTGGCAGTTGTAGACTTTTGTTTATGCTTAGCTAGATAGAACAGAATGAATGAATAACATACATTACTATCCATAAGTAAATTCTAATACCAACTAGATTATTTGTAGAAGTAAATCAAGATTCTAGTTATTGTTTCTTTCAATTTGATTTTTATCCATGCAGTAGTTAATTAGCCTAAACTGGAAAGAAGTAAACTGTAAAGTTGTAAAGCATTTTTTTTAGCTTAACCCTACTCTAGTTTAACTATTATACTCTTTAAATAAGTCATAAGATTACTGAAGGTAAATACTGTATCAAAAACTGTTTTATCTACCTACACATACTACTATCAGTAAATAATATAGCTTCTTTTTCTGTTTCTAATAAACTGACAGTCTCAGTCCAGGTTTAACACTACTCCTGGTAAAAAAAGATATTTTTTCTAATAACAAAATAAAAGGAAATATTCTATAATTTCACTAACATTTTATTCTACATTTTCATCATACCATCTTTATTTATAATTTCACCACCTGTGCTAGAGAACGGTCTGGATCACTCCAGATGAGGAAAAACACATGTAGGGTTTTGTTTCTTATCAAAATGATTCTATTACTAAACAACTTAAGAACTTCATTACTAAACCATCTAAATCTTTACATCATAAACTACACTGCATCATTCAGTTTCACACAGATAATACACAAAAATTAATAAATAACAGAACCTGTTTCTTTGAGCTTGGACGACAACAGCAATGGGAGGTCGTTCCTCCCTACCAACTCCTGGAGAGCGCTCAAACAGCGACTCCTCAAGACCTCCGAGCTTGCTCTGGTCTCCCTGGCTGGAACTAGGTGCAACAATAATCAAGTACCAGTCTTCAGACTCAATACCAAATCCTGAACTTATCAATAAATTTTCTCAGCTAGCAAGCTGTATCAGACCAAGTTACTGCAGATTATCTCTCAAAACACCTTCTTTACAATTTTCCCTTTTTCCCAATGAATTCCTTGAAGAGCATTCCACCTGAATGATTATTCCCCTGGAAAATATCTGAGCAGCCTCAGCTCTCTACATTGGGTATTTTTAAAAGATTGCCCAGGTCTTTTTGGGTTAGTTGTCATTTATTGAGCCATCTGCTCTGATCCCACTTTCTTGGGGGATCACGATCCCAAATGTAGGGAAGTTGCCACCTGCAACATAGGAAGTGTTTGAGGATGCTGCCACTTGTTTTTTGCTCTCCACCTAGTTCCTTCCACTAGTTTGACCAGTAACACTCTTATTAATAGCTCTCCCAAGCTATTGTCTTCACTTTTTATTTATTAAAAATAAAATATTCAGAATTACATTCCACTTCTTTTGACTCTGCTGAGTCATCAGTTCCTACTTACCATTAAATTTAACATAATGTCTTAGAAAATCAAATTAAAACAATTAATATTATTTTACAAAATTGGGCTATGTGACATACACACCCCCTTAAAATGTAACATCGTCCTCAATGTTACTTATTTTTCATCCTTTGCCGTTCCCTGGAACAGATTCGGGTATGCTTCCCACATCTTACTTTCCAGTTCCCAAGTGGCCTCTTCAGGACTAAGGTGCTTCCATTGCACCTTCACCTGTCCAATGGTGCGGTTCCGCAGTGTAATTTCCCTCCTCCCGAGGATACAGTCCGGTTCCACCAGCTGGTTCCACCTGTACAACATTCCAATCAACCACATGAGTAGCATCATGAACATACTTCTTCAAAACAGAGATATGAAAAACATTATGTACTTTCAAGTTAGGTGGTAATGGTAGCTGATAAGCAACTTGACCAATTCTAGATAAAATTTCAAATGGACCACAGTAACGTGGTGCTAACTTTGCACAACTCCCCAATCTTAGAGAGCTTTTCTTTGGCCTTACCTTTATAAACACATGCTCACCCACCTGGAACTTCTTGGGAGTTCTTTTCAAGTCTGCATGGCTCTTTTGTCGATTCTGTGCCACCTTCAAATTTCCCTGCACTTGCTTCACAATCTCTTCCATTTCTTTCAACAATTCTGGTCCTAACACTAATCTATCTACTGGATTATTCCAATAGATAGGAGTGTTGCATTTACGTCCATATAAAATTTCAAATGGACTAAATTTTGCTGATGACTGATAGTTATTATTATATGCAAACTCTGCTAGATGTAAGTAGTCTTCCTACTTTCCTGGCTGATCTTTAACATACATTTTTAATAAATCCTCTAGCACCTGATTCACTCTTTCAGTCTGTCCATCTGTTTGAGGATGGAAGGAGGTACTGAAATTCAATGTTGTATTTAATCCCTTAAACAAGGACTACCAAAAATTTCCTATGAATTTAGGATCCTTGTCTGAAATTATAACTTTCGGTACTCCATGTAACTGAAAAATCTGCTTTAAGAAGATATCAACTATATTGGCAGCCTTGTAAATAGTTTTAACAGGAATAAAATGCGTTGCCTTGCTTAACTTGTCAACCACCACCATAATAGAGCCATTTTGATTCTGATTTCTGGGCAGTCCAGTAATAAAATTTAAGCTAATCACTTCCCATTTCCAGCTAGGAATAGGTAAAGGTTGTAGCAAACCAACTGGGTGTTGGTGTTCGGTTTTTACCTGTTGACAGTCTAAACACCTAGCAATGTATTCAACTACCTTAGCTTTCATATTAGGCCAAAAATATATTTTTTTAGCATGGTTACAGTCTTTTGGTAACCTGGGTGTCTTGAATACGGTGTTTTATGGACTTCGTCCAGAATTAATAACTTAACCTTAAGCATATTAGGTACATACAGTTTATCTTTAAATAATAAAAATCCATTTTCATTTAAACTATAACCTTTTATTAAGCTTTCTGTAGGTTCTTTTTTAGCTGTAAATTGCAATTTCTGATAAATTTTATCTTGTTTTACCCCTTCTTTAAGCTGTTCATTTAAATCAGAAGCATAAGTGCTGATTGCTGCTATAAAGCTCAGCTTTGCGTTTCTGCTTAATGCATCAGCCACCTTATTTTCCTTACCTTTTATGTGCTGGATTTCGAAATCATATTCACTCAAGAAGGCTAACCACCTTGCTTGTCTTGTGTTTAAATTAGGCTGATCTAGAAGATATTTCAGTCATTTATTATCAGTCATTAAAATAAATTTTCTGCCTATTAAATGATGTCACCACATTTTTAAGGCGTGTATAACAACCACAAGTTCTAGATCATAAGTTGCATAATTCTTTTCGTGAATTTTTAACTTCCTAGACTCATAGGCAATGACATGCCTGTCTTGAGTTAGAATATCGCCTAAGCCGTCATTACAGGCATCAGTGCATACTATGAAGTCCTTATTAGGATCTGCTATTCTTAGAATAGGTGCACTAGTCAATAAGGGTTTTAATTTTTTAAAACTTTCTTCACATTTTGAGTTCCAATCGAATTTCTTGCCTTTCTTTTGCAAGGAAGTGATCGGATTTGCTATTTTTGAAAAGCCTTCAATGAATCTCCGGTAATAACCGGTAATTCCCATGAACGACCTCACATCCGTTACATCTTTAGGAACCGGCCAATCTTCGATTGCCCGAATCTTTTCAGGATCGACTGAAATCCCTTCCTTAGTCACTACATGTCCTAAGTGCTGTATAAAGAAGTCACACTTGCTAAACTTCGCGAAGAGCTGTTGTTCTCGCAACTCTTGTAAAACTATCTTTAGGTGTTCTTTATGTTCTTCTTCTGTTTTAGAGTAAATTAAGATGTTGTCGATAAACACAACAACAAATTTATCTAAGTACTTATGCATTATATTATTCATTAAGCACATAAAGACAGCTGGGGCGTTGGTAAGCCTGAATGGCATTACGACAAACTCGTAGTGTCCATACCTTGTTCTAAAGGCTGTCTTGAAGATATTTTCATCGTTAATTCTTATTTGATGATATCCTGACCTCAAGTCTATCTTTGAGAACACCGTGGCTCCACGTAGTTGATCAAACATATCATCTATGCGGGGCAACGAATATCTGTTTTTAATAGTCATCTTGTTTAGCTTACGGTAGTCTATGCATAGTCGCATAGTTCCGTCTTTCTTTTTAACAAAGATGACCGATGCTCCCCAAGGAGACACACTAGGTCGAATGTACTTTTTATCAATTAACTCATTTAATTGTGATTTTAGCTCATTAAGTTTTAAAATATTCATTCGATAAGGAGCTTTTGAGCTAGGTACCGCACTCGGTACCAGCTCAATGGTAAAATCCAATTCCCTCCATGGAGGTAATCTTGGAATTTCTTCTGGGAATACATCAGTATATTCTTTTAAAACAGGAATATCTTTTATTTTTAACTTATCTGTTTTAGTTTTACTTGCCTCATCTGTAATAGTTACTGCATAGGCTTTACATCCTTTTCTAACAGCTCTTTTAAGTTGTAAAGCAGAAATCTATCTGATTATAGTTTTTCTAGGAATACCCTTAACCTTTACTGGTTGTTCATCACTATTTAAACACGTGAAAGTTTTATCGTAACAATTTAAAACTACCTTATGCTGCTCTAACCAATCCATGCCAATCAGTAAATCATATGAGCCAAGTGGCAAAACATTAAGCTTAACTGTAGTTTTAAATTCATCCATAAGTAAAGCACATTCTTTTACAAAACAGGTTACTTTTCTTTTTGCCCTAGTGGCTAATTGAACTAACCAGGAATTTTCAAACTTATCAACAGACAACTTATATTTTTCCACTATTTGGGGTGCAATGTAACTAAGACTAGCTCATAGATCGATTAAAATGGTTACAGGGGTTTGATTAATCATACCTTCCACTTCCACCATGGAAGTCTGATAGTCAGCTTGGCGATTCTTCAAAGCTGCGTTAATTCGGGGCATGCTCCTTGCAAATTCTCCAACCGTCATTTCCTCCTGCACAGTATGAATATTGCTGACTGACTTTTTCCGGTTTGGACAGACCAAGGCATAGTGCGGGCCATTACATTCCCAGCACTTAACAGGCTCCTTACGTTCAAAACTCTTGGTAAAATTCTCATGGTTATTTGCAGCTTCCTTGCCCTTAAAATTATTCAAATTATTGGATGTACTATTCCTATTTCCCTGGAAATTCTTATTGTTAGAATAATTTTTAGTCTTATTATTCTTGAAATTCTTCTGGGGTACAAATTCCTTCTTCTTAAACTCAGGCTGATTGTTATTTTTCTTAGCCTTCCAGTTGGCTAAGCCTTCTTTCTTCCGGTTTTGCTCAAAACAAAAATTTGCCTTCCTCATGGCTTCTTCCATAGTCTTCCGGTTATCATACTCAATTCTCAATTCTGTCTTTAATATGATACGGTAGACAGCTGAGAAATCGCTGCACTTTAGGTTTCTCGTCTACTAGGTAAGGTACATACCTAAGTAAGCTTAAGAACTTACTGTTCAAATCCTTCATAGTCATTGAATTTAACTTTAATTCATAGAACTCTTTAGCTCTTTCTTCGTAATATTGCTCGGACAAAAATTTCTTTTTGAAATACCTTTTAAAGGTACTCCAATTAACTTCTTTTTCTTTGATACCTTTGACTCTCTTCAGATCTTGCCACCATATGTCAGCTTTTTCGGAGAGATTATATATTGCCATCCTTGCCTTTAGCTGATTAGAATAATTGTATATATGAAAATACTTCTTCATCCCGGATAACTAGGACTCTGCTTCCTCCCCTTTTTCGGTTTCTCCATTAAAAGTTGGGGGCTTTATCTTTTTAAACTCCCCTGAAATTTCCTCATATGGTCTGTATTTCTTCTTTCTGTCATATAAATCAGGCTCACTACTGTCACTAGTAGTATGGTAACTTTGTCGTTCACCGAACCCTTCAGATGATGAACTACTTTCAGTTTTCGCCAGCTTCATCTTTTTAGATCTTCTTTGATGACTAACATCCTCAGATTCTGATCTTCTGCTCCTTCCTTCAGTTTGGAACTTTTCTATTAAAATTTGGGTCAATTTTTCCTAAGCCTTCAAAATCCTCTCATTCTCCCTCTTGATTGATTCCATTTCAGTCTTCAAATCTTTTACAGTCTGTAACAGCTCTGAAGTGTCGACAGTCACCTCTTCTAACATAGGTTCTCTGGGCAATTGTCTTGTTTCTGTATTCTCCTAGCTTTTCCATACCTGCCTGTTAAACTTCAGAAAAAGGAAATTTCCTATTCTTAACATAAAACAAAATATATGTTAGCATCTATTTTAATTTACTGTTCTATGAAAGCTAGTTGGGCTGCATCAAGACCTAGTGTTTGAACCTTGTGCCCTGAACAGCCCAACACTAGGCCTAGTTGCAACCCAACTAGCTTTCATAGAACAGTAAATTAAAATAGATGTTAACATATATTTTGTTTTATGTTAAGAACAATTTTTTTTTCTTTTTTTCTGAAGTTTAACAGGCAGGTATGGAAAAGCTAGGAGAATATGCACAGGAGGAGTCTCCAGACACAGAAACAAGACAAATGCCCAGAGAACCTATGTTAGAAGAGGTGACTGCCAACTCTTTAGAGCTGTTGCAAACTGTAAAAGATTTGAAGACTGAAATGGAATCAGTCAAGAGGGAGAATGAGAGGATTTTGAAGGCTCAGGAAGAATTGAACCAAATTTTAATAGAAAAGTTCCAAACTGAAGGAAGGAGCAAAAGATCAGAATCTGAGGATGTTAGTCATCAAAGAAGATCTAAAAAGATGAAGTTGGCGAAAACTGAAAGTAGTTCATCATCTGAAAGGTTCGGTGAACGACAAAGTTACCATACTACTAGTGACAGTAGTGAGGCTAATTTGTATGACAGAAAGAAGAAATACAGACCATATGAGGAAATTTCAGGGGAGTTTAAAAAGATAAAGCCCTCAACTTTTAATGGAGAAACCAAAAAAGGGGAGGAAGCAGAGTCCTGGTTATCTGGGATGAAGAAGTATTTTCATATATACAATTATTCTAATCAGCTAAAGGCAAGGATGACAATATATAATCTCTCCGGAAAAGCTGACATATGGTGGCAAGATCTGAAGAGAGTCAAGGGTATCAGGGAAAAATAAGTTAATTGGAGTACCTTTAAAAGGTATTTCAAGAAGAAATTTTTGTCCGAGCAATATTACAAAGAAAGAGCGAAAGAGTTTTACGAATTGAAGTTAGGTTCAATGACTATGAAGGATTTGAACAGTAAATTCTTAAGCTTGCTTAGGTATGTACCTTACCTAGTAGACGAGAAACCTAAAGTGCAACAATTTCTCAGCTGTCTACCGTATCATATTAAGGACAGAATTGAGTATGATAACCCGAAGACTCTGGAGGAAGCCACGAGGAAGGCAAATTTTTGTTTTGAGCAGAAATGGAAGAAAGAAGGCTTAGCTAACTGGAAGGCTAAGAAAAATAACAATCAGCCTGAGTTTAAGAAGAAGGAATTTGTACCCCAGAGGAATTTCAAGAATAATAAGAATACAAATTATTCTAACAATAAGAATTTCCAGGGAAATAGAAATGGTACTTCCAATAATTCGAATAATTTTAAGGGCAAGGAAGCTGCAAATAACCATGGGAATTTTACCAAGAGTTTTGAACGTAAGGAGCCTGTTAAGTGCTGGGAATGTAATGGCCCACACTATGCCTCGGTCTGTCCAAACCGGAAAAAGTCAGTCAGCAACATTCATATTGTGCAGGAGGAAATGACCATTGGAGAACTAGCGAGGACTATGCCCAGAATTAATGTAGCTTTGGAGAACCGCCAAGCTGACTATCAGACTTCCATGGTGGAAGTGGAAGGTATGATTAATCAAACCCCTGTAACCATTTTAATCGATCCAGGAGCTAGTCTTAGTTACATTGCACCCCAGATAGTGGAAAAATGTAAGTTGTCTATTGATAAGTTTGAGAATTCCTGGTTAGTTCAATTAGCCACTGGGGCAAAAAGAACAGTAACCTGTTTTGTGAAAGAAATTGCTTTACTTATGGATGAATTTAAAACTACAGTTAAGCTTAATGTTTTGCCACTTGGCTCATATGATTTACTGATTGGCATGGATTGGTTAGAGCAGCATAAGGTAGTTTTAAATTGTTACGATAGAACTTTCACGTGTTTAAATAGTGATGAACAATCAGTAAAGGGTAAGGGTATTCCTAGAAAAACTATAATCAGACAAATTTCTGCTTTACAACTTAAAAGAGTTGTTAGAAAAGGATGTAAAGCCTATGCAGTAACTATTACAGATGAGGCAAGTAAAATTGAAACAGATAAGTTAAAAATAAAAGATATTCCTGTTTTAAAAAAATATACTGACGTATTCCCAGAAGAAATTCCAGGATTAGCTCCAATCAACTTTCTTCCAAAAATCTCATAAATCAACTTTCTTCCAAAAGCCACTTCCAAAAAAATCAATTTTGTCATCATAAATGCGCCCCTCCTTGAAGAGATGTGCACCCCTCTTTTAAAGAAACATCAACTTGCTTTGGTTTGTTGAGATTAGCAAGATTTAGTCTTTTAGAAAGCTCTGAATCGTTTTTGCTTTACCTTTCCAACTAAGGAGATGTTTCCAACATGTTTCCTTGATTTTATGAGATGTTAAATATCTCACTTTTTCTATTTTCTGGCTTCTTTTATTCAGTTTTAGAGAAAAAATAAAAAATTGATAAATAATCACTCTTTTTAATTTTCAAGTGGATCCATGGGTAAAATGGGTGCTTTAGGTTAGAAAACGAGCACCCCCATGGCAAAAAACACTTTCTAGTACCACTTGTGTGTCTTTGTGAATTTTTACAACTAAAATAGGCTGTTTTTACGAAAAAATAAAAATGAACAAAAAATTAAAAACACCTAGGGGGGACTTAGTACATGTTCATATGACTCAAAAACAATGGCTAACATGGTAATATACATTGAGACTTAGCTTTTAATAACCTCCCAAGGCCTAATCATTAAGACAATTATTCCAGCTTTGGAGGCTTGAGTGAAAAACTCGAAAATTATAAGTCGTTAAAAAACGATATATGATTAACAAGAAAAAAACACGCTGGATTATTAATGACTAAATCCTACAAAAGCCAAACCTTTTACATAAGTTCATCATGCTAAGTCATTTTATTACAATTCCCCTTGGGGTATGAATATTTGACAAAATTGAAAAAGATGGCTAGAAAGGGCCTGATGGACTTCTAAACTCTGATTATGAACAAGTTACTTGTGCATACATTGGCGGCTCACTTGTAAGTCCAACTAAGTACAACTTAGGTGGTAACAACCTCCACTCTCACTTGCGTATGTACGTTGTAACTTATCAATGAAAGACAATTTTACACCGTGGGTAGGATATATGATACCTATGGTCTCTTGTTTATGCTTCTGTTTGCCATTGTACCAACTCCTTCGCAAATTCACATCCAAAAACTAGGAATTCTTTGGAGGGTACTTTCTTGTCTTCCTTGCTTACTATTGGGTGCACAAATCACACAAGTGAATGCTACCGCAAAATACCCCTTTGCATAGGTGTTAATATTCATCTCTCCATTCATTTGCCAATTTTGGCCAATCAACGATCTAAGGCACTTACTCATGGCTATATTCCTAAGAGCACAAATCAAGCATGATGGTTAAAATAGCTTACTACATCGCTGACAACTAGCTTAATTTTGATCTTAGGTTTCTCATATGCCCACAGCAAGCAACCATTAAATAATTTCTCATGGGGTACTTTCTTCCTTCTTTGGTTTCCTTTTTGTGCGTTCCTAACAACCTTTTCTAGGGTCACTAGTGGTGAATCTATTGCTTAGGCTTTACTGAGTTTTCTCACCTAAAAGACAATCCTAGGAGGACACCTGCCCTCCTCTGTAGATCTGATCTTCTTGATTTTCTGGTTTTTGTGTGCTCTCTATTCACTTGTCCCTGCTTTCACTTTTACTAGATTTACATGCTTTTATTCATGCTAATTTAAGTTCTTTTAATTTTGATCAATTGAGTTTTGGATACCAAACCTTAATGCCGGCAATTTGAGTTTTGATTTAGATCAATCAAGTTTTTGGTACCAAACCATTGTGATTCCCAGCTTTTGATTTCTTTCAAACATAAATAATAAATAATATTTGCTTAATAGATTCTTTGGTTGAAAACCAAAAAGAAAAGTTGAGCAGGAAACTTGTTAGCATATGGATAATACCTAGCTATGCTATCATGTAGCAGACACCAACAATAACTTATGCTTTTGATCAAACCACCATATGTTATTTCTGACTAGGAGACTAAAAAATGTTGCATGACCTTCAGATTTGGAAGATATGAATAACCAGTCAAACAATTAACTCTGATCACATAATTATAATTTTGAATATTGAACTTGATAGTACTTTTGTAGTGTAAAAGCTTATTGAGTTTGATCTTCTCTGATTAGGCTGCGCATGCAAGGAAATCAAGAATGGCCATATTTGAAAGTATTACAAGACGGATTGATCTCAAGACATTGGTGTGTCGTGCATTTACACATCATTTACCTGGTAAGGCCATCCTCCTAGCCTAAAGCTTCCAATCAAGTTTTTGTATTGTTCAACAAATGTCTTGTATATCTATGATTAGTCTATTGGACAAATTTCTGTATTTAAAATGTAAAATATTTGTGTTAGAGGTTGGTATTCAAGTCTAAGTTCACTTTACCATTATGCATAGAGAAATTGGTCAATATACATTTTGTAGATACTAGATAGTAGAAACACTGATTATTTGGAAAAATTGTTAAAATTTTATTGGTTGCCAGGTCTAATTTTTAAGAGTGCCAAAGTATGTCATGGAAGCTTCTGCCTGGCTTTAGCAATCTTTCTGCCTTGAATATGGTTTCAACCTTAATTTACAATTATGAATTATCACTGCAAGAAAAACACAGCAATATGATGGTCTCAAGTTGTGTATATCCAGTATGCCACATTGCTGTGGCTTTGATAAAATTCTGGTTGTTAGAAAAGGGTGAATATTCGGGATTATTCCCGCTGGAATAAGGAGTAAGAAAACAAACTAGCATAACACATTTAAAAATTAGTCTTCACACTAATTTTTAATATTTCCACTCGATAATGAGTAGAAGAGGTATAGAAAACCAACTAACCCACTTCATGAGTAGGGTGTCCTTTATTCATTCAATTGTTTTAAATTTTGGGCACTAAACACTAGGAATTTTTGACACTATTTGTGTTATTGAGACCTAGGTTTTTCAGAAGGCTTATTACAAATATGAGTATGTTCTAATTAACTATCTTTGCTTGTTAACATTTTGAAATTGGTATTTGTGCCAAAATGCAATAACTAAGGTCAAAAAATATTATGAGACTCATTTGTACAATCATTTATAAAGATTAGTGGGACAAAACGTGCAGACCTGTGAGTAGAAAATACATCAAGGAGGTGAAGCAGTATGTAGCTCCCCCACTAGAACAAGTGATCATAGGCCATAAATGTCACTATGAATCAATTCTTGAGAATGAAGGCTCACATCACAATAAACCCTCATCTGATAATAATTAGTATATTCAGTGCAGTTCAGTTTTGGAATTTGTAATTTCACAAAGAAAACATAGCTTGTAATTTCAAGTTCCGGAAATCGATGCGTATCCTCAACTATCCATTCTTATTTCTTACTACTACCAAGTTTGAGCACGATGATGAATGTCTTGTTGGTGCAATGATGCCAGCTGCCAACATTTTCTGTAATTCCTTTTGGACCATGGAGGCCAACTTGGGATTTATTCTTCTAAGTTTTTGTTGGAAGGGTTTAGCTTTTGACATTAGTGGGATGGTGTGTTGAAATACATCATCACAATAGGATTTTAACTCATCATATATAAAATCAAACACATCTCTGTATTCCTTTACTAGCTCGATCAAATCCTTTCTCTCTTTATCATAACTACCTTTTCCGATTTTTATATTTCTTGGTTCTTTCTCAGTACCAATATTTATTTCTATGTAATCCTCCAACTTTATAGTTTCTTTCTTTTCATATCTGTCCTGCCTATCAAAGGTGTGCTCCCATTTAATAATATTCCTAGGGATAGGATTTCTTGGCTAATCATCTTTTTCAATATAGGAACTTTGCTCATCTTGATAGTTGATTTGATAGTAGGAAAATTCATGCATATTATTAATAAGCCTTATGATTTGACTGTCATCTTGAAAAACTTGTAAGTGATCAAGGTTATTTGGGATTGAGGGCTTGAAATTGATTTCAATTTTTCCGTCCCCTTTTACCAATTCCTCTATGAACTCCAATGTTAAAACTGCAACTGCTAGTTGATCTGCCTCACTATTTTACAAACGTGGGACTGCTATAAGGTCTAGTACACTGAATTATTCCATGATGGCCCAAAGTGTATTTCGGTACTTCTTAAGCCTTTCACTTTTGCATGCAAATGTTTTCTTGACTTGGGGAAATAATTAGATCTGAATCACCCTTGATACTTAATACTCTGATACCCATGTCTTTAGCAATCTCAAGTCCTAACAATAGTGCTTCATACTCTGCTACATTATTGGATGCATCAAACTCAAGTCTATAAGCAAAAGTGAACTTCTTATTTGAGGGTGAAGTTAGGACAATACCGACTCCTTTTCTGGTTTTGGAGAAGGCCCCATCAAAACTCATTCTCCACAATTCATCGAATTCTTCATCATTAGCTTTTTCTCTGATGGGTATAAGGTAGTTTGCATAAATGGCATGGTTTCCAAGATTGTTCGTTTCACAAATATATTCATTATCTGGCTCATGAGGGTCTTCCGCATGGTAATTTCTTTCCTTTTCCCTATACAACTTAGCATGTGTTGAATTTTAGCATGTGCATATATTTTTTAATTTTGCAGACAATAAGATAGATAGCAATAAGACAAGTACAGTAGATAATCAAGCATCAACACAAATGAACACCAATGTTTTTCACGGGGAAACCTTTAAAGGAAAAAAACCTCAAAAGCATTAGTAATTCATCCCTTAAATGAGGACTGAGTTCGTAGTAGCAATAAAAAAACTTAGAATTCTGAGATGAATGTTCTTCAACTATTTATCAAACCCTAGTAGGTTTGACCAATGAATCTCAAACCCTAGCAGGTTTGTCACAAGGAGAAAGAAGGCCACTTGCCAAATAATCTTCAGTTGTCAGAAAAGTGCAGACATGTTTGCTGCCCAAAACTTGCCCAGCTGCCCGAAATTAGCAGACTTTGTCTTCCTGAAATTATCCCTGTTGCCCGAGGTCAATTCACTGCTGCTCAAAATTCCTGAGCCTACCTGAATCAATTTTAGGGCTACTCGAATTTACAGCAGGTTGCTCGGACTGTTACTGAAGCTGCATGTGAGTGATTTAGGGCTGTCCAAATTTACAACAGGTTGACCGAATTCTTTCTGTGGCTATTCGGAAATGGATGAGGGTTGCCCAGATCTTTTGTAGGTTGCCCGAGGTCAGGCAGGGTCTGTGGTAGCTTCCTGTGACCTCGATGGTTTATTTGAAGGTTGCCCGTGAGGTTTTCCTGCTGCCCGAGAGAAGAGTGGAGTTGCCCGTGATGAGGGTTAACCTGCTTGTGATGATGGTTAGCCTGCCTGTGAGAAGAACAGACTCCCATCACCTTTCTTTTGTTGCCCGAGATCTGCCCTATCTTATGAGTGTAGAGGGAGTGATTCCCTAGCTAGCTAGGCTGCTATGCTAGGGCATAAAGATAAGATGTAATCACACTCTGTTGAGTAACCAATGAAAACTTTGGTCTTTTAATGGAGCAACTAAGATGGAGATCAAGTGTGTCTTGAAAAGATTTGCAAGTAAACTTTATTTATAGCCTTTCAAGTACTTGAAGTGGTCCCTTACAATTAGGAATATAAAAATAGTTTTTTATTCTTTTTTCATGTTTACCCTTTTGACTTTGACTTTTAGTGGTACTAAAGACCTTCTTGTGTTTTCGCTTTGACTTCTTATGGTACAATAAGTCTCCTTGTATTTTGTCTTTAGCCTCTTGGTCTTTTTCATGGACCAATGCTTAGGGTAAGTATGTCCTTCAAGTGTTCTGTGGTCAATGCAAGTGGTCTTCATGGTCCTTTAAACCCACTCAAAGTACATCATCATAGATATAGGGAGAATTACTAATGTTTTTATCTTGAACTCCTTATGCCACCAAGATTGGGTACTAGGTGTCTTAACCAAGGGTAGCTAATCCCTGGATAAGATCACATAACCCATAGATCAAGGAAAGGAGTGCCTCACACGCCCAAACCTGGTCTAGGGCTTATAGTGATAACTTGGTAACTGACCAGGTGCCTCAGCCCTAGGCTGCATGAATTGACTCAATGTCAAATACTTGGTAACTGACCAAGTGCTTCTATTCTCCCGGAGAATGGCCCTCAACCCCAGGCTGAGTACCCCAGTCCTAGACTGGTTCAAATTCTTGGCAATTGACCAGGTGCCTCCATTCAAAGAATGGCCCCTTAGCTCTAGGCTGAGTCCCCCAATACTAGATTGGTTCAAGTTCTTGGTATTTGACCAGGTGCCTGTAATGTCCTCTTCCAATTAAACCACCCTGAGATACCTGTTAACCTATCTTATTCCCATAGGTTCGAGCGGGTCTTAAAGAAAAGGGAATAACTGAGGACTGATAGCACCGGGAGCAGAAAGGTACTTCAATTTAGTATTATTAAGTCATTAGTGTAGTAAGAAGGCCATCAGAGTTCATATCCTAAAGCATGCGGAGCATGCAGGCCTTATTTCTTCAGTGTTAAAGTCGACATGAAATTAGAATTGCATGCATGCAAAAGTGAAGCGAAAACCCTTAAAGTGACATGCAAACCCTAAAAGCATATGATCATATATTTAAGAAGGGTTATTGGAGTAAAGAAGATATCTATTATTATTATTGTTGATTTGGAGTATTTGAGCAGCAACATGGTGTGCAACAACAGTAGTTAGGGTTGAAGACAACATCTTCAGCTAACGAGGGTTCGACAATGAAATAGTTGCCCTAGTCTCCTTCAGGGTAGGCCATTTAGGTCCACCATTAATTTTCACCTTATTCGTCTGTATCCAGTGATCTAGCATTCCCAGGAAGACTATTTGCAGGTTCACGTGTGCAACCGGGGATTTAGCTGGAAAACCCCAAAGCATTTGCTGGGTCTTTGAATCCCAGTTCCTCTTTCGCATAACAACTTCATCTTCATCAACAGGGTCACTCTACTGCCTTGAGTGATTATTAGTCCTGAGTTTGCTCATCCAGAGCAGTTATCAGCAAATCCATGCAGCTGGGGGCGTGAGCACCAAACAGGAGGATCAATTTGCTAGCCAGCTTATAGGGGCCAAAAAATCTGCACGCACTGGTCATTCTCTCTGGCACAGGAAGATCTACACCCCGACAAAATCTTAGCTCCATCATGCAACTCCTTCACCAAAAAATTCACCTTTAGTTGAGGAGAGGGTTTCTTGCTACTGGGCGGTAATATCAAGAAGGAAGCATCATTACCTCACCAGTCTAGCTTTGTATGCATGCATTTTATATTTGGGGTATCATCGGCTTGATTATCAGTGGTAAGTGTTTACCTTCTTTCTGTAAATCTTTTCCCTAGTTTAGCTATAATTTAGGGCCATTGGCCTGACACCTTGGATGCAAATTTTTATTCCGTATTCTTGCAGATTTTGGAGAGTATAAGTAAGCCCTAGATTAGTGAAACAATAGAATATCAGTATTTGGGATATTACAGTGGTATCAAAGCATGTTCCTCGTCAGCTGTGGGCTTGAACATGAGAAGTAAATGAATACAGAAGAAGACACTTTTGTAACCTATAGGAGAAATAAGAGTAGGTGCACTGAGGAGCAGGAATTTGAGGATATCCAGTTAGAAGATACCAACTCAGACATGGACCCAACATGTATACACTCTGACAGAGGGAAAGGAATAGGAGAAGAGGAAGATAGGTTGGAATTTCACAGCTTGGTAAGTGCATTGAATGATGTAGCGAAAGAGTAGAAGAAAGTATTGCATGCAATAAATAGATTGGATCTGAAACTAGAACCAGGTCATAGCAGTATACTTCTTTCACCAGTTGTTACACCGTATCCAGTGTAATGGATAATTCGTATTCGGATTAAGTTAGCCTGTATCCAGGTCTAGGGGTGAAGATGTTCCATCTTCAAATAATTAAATGTATAAATGTATAATAATTGAATGGATGATAAATTACAATGGATATGGTTGCCTTAAATATGGCTTGGCCATCACATATCGAAGAGACACTTCTCTTCATAAACTATATTTTAATAGTATTAAATACTATTAGGAATAGTTACCTATTTATTACTATTTTATTGTTGTAACATTGCCTTCCCCTTAAGAACGCTTTGTTCTCAAAGCTTAGATTATTGTTGTCGTCTTTTCATTCTCGTTTTGTGTTGAAACAATGTCATTACTTCCTTTATGTCTTTTTTAGAACTGGTATTAGCTATGTGCTTGGTCTTTACGCAATAGTTTGTCATCTTCTTTTCATTTGTAACTTGAATTTGTACTGCATTATGTTTTTATTATTGTTATCCCATTTTCCTTGTATTGGTACTGTTAGTTTTGTACCTAGGGAAGTGTTCCCCTAGTGACTTTTGCCTTAGTCACTTAGAGAGGGGACATAAAGTTACCCTTGCATTAAATGACTTAAGTAAAAGTATTTAATTTGATTTTAGAGCATTATAGTCACTTTTTGATAAATTTAAGTGGGTGAGTGAAATTAATATTTTAGAAATAAAATATGAGCATTTAATTTCAGCCCTTGATCTAATATAATCTCTACCGTTGGATTAGACTCACCTTAGGGTTTTCTCAAATAGGCATGGGAAAGACATTTTACCTCACTTTGCAGATTGAAGTGAGAAGAGAGAAAGTTTTCATTTTTCCTGAGCAAGAGAAAAAATTTTGCTACACGCAAATCAAGGGAAAGGACAGTAGTAAAGAGGGCACGAAAATCGAGAAGACAACATCATTTATTGTTGGTCTGTACAGTGTGTACGGTATGGTTTTTGAGGCAACATGCACGATTTTCGAGGCAGATTTTTGGGCACGTTTTTCGAGAATTTTTTTGGGCATAGATTTTGAGGTCCGTATAGTGGCACAAAAATCGAGGCAAAAAACATAAAAAAAAATCAGAGTTTGATTTTTGCTGCTCGACACGCAAATCGAGATAGAAATTTATCTTTCGGGTTGAGATAAGTTGGTTTGATATTTTCTGTGTATTGCTGTAAATGATAAACTTCTCCTGAAAAATAAAAAATACTCTTTGACTGGTTTTACCCTAGTGGGTTTTTCCAGGGCCATTGGCCAAAAAATCCTAGTGTTCTGTGTGATTAAATGGCGCGTTGATTTTTATTTCCTGTCACTGAAAAGATTGTATACAGAAGTGTTTTAAGTCTAAATTTTTTTGTTTATTTCCAGCACTTTATTTTTTTGAGAATGTCATAAACAGTGATATAAATTTTACTTGAAACTGGTGGTTGAAAAACTAGTGAAAAATCTACATGGTATCAGAGCGGGTTGTGGCAGAAAATTAAATTTTAGCAGTGAAACAGTCATTTTCAGAATTCAGAAAAACCTTTGTGACAGTAGTACATTTTGCAGAAACTTGTTATTTTTCTAGAACAATAACTTCATCTTCTTTGATTTCTTTCTTAAGTGCCTTGTTATTTTTCGTTTCTTCTCTGAATTTTTTTTTGTTGGCAATGAGGGCCTTGATGTCCTTCAATTTCTCAAGTTTGTCTTTTAATTCCGTCATAGCCTCGGTCCTTTTATGCAAATGTGTGTATTTGGAAGTTTATTTTGACTTATGGAGGAATAAAATACAACTAATGTCTTTGAAATAATTAATGAATTAATAATAATTATTATAATTCATTTATGTGTTGAAATAAAATAATAAATATAAAAATATTATATTTAAATATTTTATTAAAAGGTGGATTAGTAAGTTTTAAAATATTATATAATAATATTTGTTTTTGTTTGTAGGGCTACGTGGAATGAGGGAGGGTGCAGCCTAGGTTGAAGTTGGAAAGCAAAACCATGTGTCGGTCTTACTTTTTTTTTTTTTTACTTTCTTTTTCCTTTCTTTTGTTTTTTTCTTTTATCTTTTCTTTTTAACTTTCTTCTTTCTTTTCAATTCTTTACTTTTTTTTTACGTTTTTTTTTTGTTTTTGGACAATGTCCTATATTCTAGGGAAACCCTAAATAATGGCAAGAGAGTCGAGAAGTTGGAGCAAAGGGAGGAGCGTGAAGTGATATGGGGGGCAGTAGAGCAAAGAGAGATATGGGTGAAGTGGAGCAGTGGAAGAAATCAGGAATTGATGAGTCTAGTCCAAGCTTAAGTAGGAATTGATGGGTCGAGTCTGAGCTTAGAGTGCGGGAGCGAATCCGCTCTGATACCAAATGGAGCAACCGAATCTGGTTGGTTCGTTAGTAGTCGAATCCGACTATCATTTTAAATAATGAAATATGAATAATATATTAGATGATGAATATTACAATGATGTCTTGGCCTTAAATATGGTTTGGACATTCATGATGAGGAGACACCTCCTTTCATACTAACCTAACTATAAATTATTTAATTATTTAGTTATAATCTTATTTTATGTTCATTACAGGGTTTCCATACCCAAAACAGTGTCAATATTTATGTGATGTTGTGGATGTTTCTTAGTATTTACTCTTCGCTGCAATACTAGTAAAAAAAATTCATGTGTGATTTTCAGTAACTATTAAATATCTTGTTTAGCCCTAGTTTGAATTTTGAAGGAAAATTTACACTATATTTATGTGATGTTGTGCATGTTTCTCAGTATTTACTTTCCGCTGCAATACTAGTAAAAGAAATTTATGTGTGGTTTTCAGTAACAATTAAATATATTGTTTTTCCCTAGTTTGAATTTTAAAGGAAAATTTACAACCTCAATATTTAAGAGCAAACTCCATCCAAACATTTAGAGACCCCACACAGAAGTCACCTCCAAAGCCTTCTATTAACAATACTCAGAAAAATATTACAATGAGTGCAAGCATAGGTTCCACCTTCTGATGCCTCACAATGGCAAAGTGCCTTGTTTATATAGAAAATCTGAAAATGCTAGCCCAAGGGAGCGCATCCACATTGAGAGAGAAGTCGAGCCTTTGAGTGAATTGAGGGAATCACTTGAGTTGAAGTGTAGTGGAACAAAGAATGGTATGTGCCACCTCTTCCTTCGAGCCTCCACTAAACCATATGAACGATGCCACATAAACCAAGAGTGTGAGACAACAAGAGGGATGCATGATAGGTTGGTGGACAGATTGGAGTTGATTGCATTGTGGAGGTGCCACCTCTCCCAAATGAGAGGCGCCCTCAAAATATCAAAAGCTCAAACCCAATACATGAATGCCAAATCACCATGACGTGAAGTCCAAAAAGATGGCACATTTCCTAAGTTAACATGACTCGCTACTCTCCAAATTATCTCCACATTCAACGCTTTTGTCATGGGATGAGGTCGCCCATTATTGGAGACAAAAGCGCCACCTCACCCAACATGTTTAAAACATGTTTCTTTGACTTTTTTAAATGTGTCCCTTTGTCAATTCGAGTCATTTTTAGCATTTTGTTGATGTTTTGTTGTCCCTTCAGAGAAAAGATACTCTAAGTGACAATTTAGTCACACAGAGTATATGAAAAGTGGGTTCCGGGGTAAAGGATACACTCTGAGTGTGAAAACGAGCATCCCCACACCAAATTATGTCACTGGACCATACTTTTATGCCCTTTAGAAAATTTTCAATTAAAGCTTTACAAAATCTTCGTTTTACGGGAAATTTTTATTTCCGCGAAAATGAAAAATAAACCTAAGGGGATCTAGTCAATGTTATCGGAACCGGACCGGTCATCGAACTGGCGAAGCCCAAAATGTGAACCGGACCGGAACCGGTAAAAAATCGGGTAAAAAACCGGTTGACTAAAAAATACATAAAATATTCATATTTTGTAAAGAACATATATATTCATGTGCATACATATGAATCCAAACCATTAATACAGAAATATGCAAAGTTTCTCTTATATATAGCAAATATGGGTTCAAATATCCAAAATAGCACCTAGTGCAATACATCTCTGAGGTTCTGAACCAAAGTACATTAAGAAAGAGGCTCCAAAGTACATCAGCAAAGTTTTATTTTCTGGGTTTTTAAAAAAAATTGAGTTTCGTGAGTCCCCAGTCCAGATTGGCCGGTTCCGTACCCGGTCTGGAAAAAAATCCGGTTTTTTGAATTTTTTTTTGCTGACCGGACCGGCCAACCCTGTAAACCGGTCAAACCGGCTGGTTTTTTCGGTTCCGGTCCGGTTCCGATAACACTGGATCTAGTACATGTCCATATGACTCAATATTAATGTCTAGCATGTTCATATACATTGACACGTGAATTTTAATAAGCTCCAAGGGTTTAATGACCAAGACGACCATTCCATCTTTGGAGGAGCAGGTGAAAAACTCAAAAATTATAAGTCGTTTATTCAACAACATATAAGTAACAAAGAAAAAACACCTTGGAATACTTGGATTGATAAGTCCTAGGAAGTCAAGTTCTTTACAAAAAACCCATGCTAGCACCCTTTTTACAACTTCCTCGCAGGGTATGAAATGTGGTAAAAGAGTGAAAAAAGGGCCTTGGAAGACATGAATGGACTTTTGAACTTTGAATTCGAAGAAGTACTTGTTCATCTTTGGTGGCTCACTTGAAAGTCCAACTGAGTATAACCTAGTTGGTAATAGGATACACAGATAAGAATAGACATATACTATGGTGGCTTGTCAATTTCATTCTTGCGTTGCAATCTATAGGTATACTGCTTGAAAAACTGAGCTAATAACATTTATTCAATAGAACATTCTGTACTAGTTTTCTTGTCTGGGATCGAGTCTAGTACTCAATTACAAGTTTGCCTTGTTTTTTGGATTTCTTATTGGAGACTTGAGTCCAAACTCTTTTCTTGTGTCGAGACATAATATCTGGAACACAAATGTAAGTCACTTCTTCTTCTGCCTCAGCAAGGCTAACTGCATCTCCTGGAGTTGTTGTCGGGTTCCTCATTGGAGTCTTATTTCTTCCTATATAGCAGGTTCCATCTCTCCTTGGGTTTATCCTCCCCTGAGTTCCAAGGATCTCTCTAGGGGGAGAAGATTCCTGCATGAATCGATGAGACTTTGGGTGGTGCTTCTAGACACTATATCTTGGCTTAGATCTGGAATGGCTTTTTCTGTAGAGTTCTCAATGTCTATCAGCTGATGATCCACCTTAGCAACGTTCCATCTTGTAGGCTTCAGTTTTTTTTTGTAGGGGAAAGGATCCTTCATGCTTTGCTTCCCCTGAATTAGGTATAGGTTTGTGTTTAGGGTAGAAGGAAATTGTGGGCCCAATCTTGAAATAATATCTACAACAAAAGTTAACATGCTTGTAGTCTAGTTTTTGTTTCCATACGTATGTGCTTGCATCCAACCATACTTCTTTAGGGAGGCCTTTTGAGAGATTCATTTCAATGCAAGTCATTCCAAAGGTCGTGTGTTGTCTTTCCACCATTTCAAGGATGTGGTAGTGAAACTTACCAAAGTCATTTGCAATGTTGAATAGTCTGTAGAGGCCAAAATTGCAGGGGAAGGTTGGGGAGCCTTACCCACAGCAGGGTTGAGGATAAACAATACACAAAGGGATCAAGGTTGAATATCAGGGCTTGATCCAAAAGCCAATAAAGCCCCAAAACTAGGGCCTGGACTGGGATTTAGTGTCCCTGTCAACAACTGCATCAAATTCTACAATAAAGAAGTCTTGTGCACAGGAATACATATAAGCCTTATCCAATAGAAGGGAAATCCACCTACGAGAAACCCAACCATGCAAATCCACCAAATGAGATCACAAGCCAACAAATTGATAGATAAGGCTCATAATCGATCTCTCAGTTCTTCCTCTTAGAGACTCCATTCTGTTGTGGGTTATAAACTTATATGGGACTGTCAACTCCCTCTTGATCTTGACATCCACACAAAACTCCTTGAAGGCATTCGAGGTGTACTCACCTCCATTATCTGTTCTGAGCACCTTGATCCTCTTCCTAGTCTGGTTCTCCACAAGAGCTTTGAACTCTTGGAACCGTCTGAAGACTTCTCCAGCTTCCTTGCTCTTCAAGAAATAGATCCAGGTCCTCCTGGAATTGATATCTATGAAGCTCACATAATATCTGAACTCTTTAGTAAACACGACTGATATGGTCCCACAAATATCTGAATGGATTAGATCCAAGAACCCCTTGGCCCTGTTATCATTCCTGGGAAAGGCATTTGTTATCACCCACCTTGTAGTTGCCTGTGGTAGGTGGATCTAGGATGGATGGTAGAGGGGCAAGCAACTAAGGAGATGGAAACAAGACCGCCTAGACTCCCAAAATGGATGGTTGTCACGCCAATCAAGGCAGTCTTCACTTTATGTCATCTAAGTTCAAGACAACAACAGGGGAGACCCAGATGTACTCCCGACAGGAGAGATCAGACCTAGACACCAGATTGGATCAATTATGGCTTGAGGTACGAAGGTGTAAGGTAATTAGAAACTCTAGATCTATGGATGATATTAGTAAGTGGAGTTGGGCTTTGGATGATGGCTTCAGTCATACGAGGGTTGATCCAAAGTGACCTGTAGAATACTCGACTTAGGGTTAAGGTATTAGCATCTGATGAAGATAACCATTGTCTTGGGAAACGTAACTGAGAGAGGGTGAGTAAGGACAGAGTTGGGACTGTCTAGTACCAAAGAGATAGATTCAGTGAGAGATATGAAAATGCCAGGTTACCTGAGTTATCAAGGAGCGGTCAGATTTCGAGGGAAAGAGGTCAACAAGGGGCTAGTGCTATGCTTGGAGATTAGTGCCTGTTCAGCCTTGGGTAATGGAGTCAGTACCAGCACAACGTTTAAGTGAACCCACCTGGGATATGCCCTGATCTATGGACCCAGAAAAGGATTTGGCCCAGAAGATTCAGGTTACAAGGAAATCAATAGGAGGAGGGCTAGCGCTAGGGTTTCGAGAGGCAGATCTGCAGATCTAGAGCCACCAAGAGACTATCAGCTTAGCGTTGGAGTGGAAATGAGATCAGGATGGCTCGATCTACAAACCTAAGTCAGAAAATTTCAGGAAAAATCAGATCTGTAAAAGTCAAAATGAGCGAGGCTAGGAGGTTGAAAGTCAGTTTTTCAGATCTAGGGCTACCTGGCAGGAACTAGCTCATTGTTGGGGGTGTTCTGGGATGAGGAATACCTAATCTACAAACCCATGTAATTATTTTCCGGAAAAAGTCAACTCTGGAAAAAGTCAAATTTTCAGTGGGGCGATGGGGTTTGAGCAGTCAGAAAGTCAAATCTAGGGCAAACCAATCACAATTAGGGCAGCGTTGAGGATGATTCAATGAGGGGGAGGCTCGATTACAAAACCTAGAAATGGTTTGGTCTAAGATCAAGCGATTCCCCGATTAAATATTTTTTGGATTTTTATTATTTAGGAGTTTTTTTCAGAAAAATTGAAGAAAAGCAGGTACAATGGATTGAGATCTGAAGAGAAGAGACTTACCTGTTAGATCTTACCTGGAAATGCTTGTAGATGCCTTGATGATGATGATCCCTGCCATCTTGATCAATTTGAGAAGATTGAAGCGAGTTCTATGTCCAGTATTTGCCCGAGGAAGTCAATGCGCCCTCTCTCCTGCACAACAAACATCAACCATATCAGATTTGCTGTGACATGAGAAAGAAACTATATGCTGCAGAAAAATAGTAAGAAGAAATCATAGGTCACCACAACACTAATGAAAACTCCCTGATAAAAAATGAAGACAATCCAAGCGAGTTGAGGTCCCCCTGCGAAAATGCCCTAGCTGAAGTCGTCCTCCTGTAGACAAGACAATGATCCCCAAAAAATATAGATCTCATAACAATTTCCCAAATGCTAGGAAGCAAAAGACTTTCCAATCACCATCGAAGAACTTCAGATGCAAAGTAGATCCATAAAATATCCACAAAAAATCTTTCTATTAATCAGATCTAAGAGCCAAAGACCCTTTACAAATGAGAAGCTCTTTCCTTAAAATAGAAATGAGAGAACCAAAATCCTAACCACTTTCAAAATGAGTGGCTAAGATTAAAAGATAAAATATTCTAATTTTGAGATGAGCTCAACATACAATACATGGATCAATATAACCATAAAGTACCGAAGTGGACTAAATCACCCGTAAAGAGGGTACCCCACTCAACAAGAAATAAATGAAGCACATGGTGGGTCCGTGGAGTGTTAACTAACTCCCTCTGGGTGCCCCTTGGCACAATAAAATAATATAATATTTTAATTTTTTAACTTTGTGCCTCCTTGAGGAAATCGTGAGCCTCCCAAAAGTTCCAGAAAATAATATAAAAATGCCCAAAAAATAGGTGTGGGTCCAATTAGGTGTTG
>LPNX010234697.1:152282-213894 GCA_001517045.1 Pseudotsuga menziesii | reverse complement strand
AATGTGCTTGATTGTGGTTTACTGTTGAGGCCTGATATCGAAGGTTTATGAAGTGTTTGACGAAATCTGTAAGTGAACAGAGGTCTGATTTTTTTAACACATAACACAATATAATAAAAGCTGAGTCATAATCATGCATATAATCCATCTGAACCATCATCTATCCAATGAGAAAGCATTGATATAAATCTGGGCATCAATAACTGTTTTGTAAATTTCTAAATGGCTACATCAGTCCTCAAATCTGAGTGTCCTGAGACTCAGTCTTGACATGGGAGAGTACAATAGTCCACAAATAAAGTAATGATCCGACAAAACTGCTCATCTCAGCATCTCATATGTAAGAGATCTGGTTGAAAAACGTATTGTATCTGACAATATGGTAGCCCAACTACTATATATGTGATAACAACATTATTGGCGTACTTTCCCATGGCACACCCTTTGCATACACTGTGATGGTCTGTACTGAAAGAGGGCAAACCGGTCACTAATTCCTCGAGCAGTTTGAGTGCTCCATGATGCAAATGTGCCATTCGTCTATGCCATAGCTCACCATCATGAATGTTGATGTTGCTGCTCAGAAACACACTGGCTAGTTTGAATTGGAGTCTGTACAACTTGTTGCTATTGACTGCAATTCCCTTTGTTGAGCTGAAGCTAGATCCCTTAGGCTGGATATAAACTTTTCCATTCAATAAAGTTACCTCAAACCCTTTTTCCTCCAAGACTGAAACTAAAATCATATTCTTTAACAATCCTAGTACATATAGTACGTCTTTCACTAGTAATGCCTTCCTAGACTTGCTCTGAAACTTCACAGTCCCTATGCCTGTTGGACTATACTTGGAGTTGTCTCCAAGATCAATGTGGAAGTCAGAGCTATGCTCTTCCAGACTGGTGAAATAGTCTTGTACTGAAATAGTATCGCACACTAGTCATGTGACATGAAGCACCATTGTTAATGTACCACACATTGGTGGACTTTGAGTTGGAGAGACATGCGACGAGTGAGGACTCATCCTCAAATCTGGCTGTTTGAGGAGGTAGCCCTACTACTGGTGGACGCCCCATCCAGTTGGTCCTCTGTTCTCAACTTGGTAGACATCTTGTCCAGATTTGAAAACCCACACGACAATAGAATCATTTGCAATCCCTGCAGAACATTTAACCCAGTCTTATAGAAAAACTTTTGTAACTCGGCTATTATTTCCCTAAATTTGACCCAACAAATTCTTGAGATCTTGGCGCTGTTAAATCAGCCCTACGCTATCCGTCTGTACCAAACTGTACAGATCTGGTACGACTTCTGTATCTGTAGATCTTCACTTTGAAATAAAGAGTTAATTCCTTCACTCTTCTCCTGAGATTACTCTGTAATTATTTCAGAGAACCTGCTCTGGTACCATGTTAAATTTTAATAACTAGATCTGATTGCAATTTATTCATTGATTTTTATACCTAGATTTATAATGCAGATAAAAATTGAATAAAAAATTACAACACGTTGATTACTAATGCACAATGGAATAAAAATAAACAGTACCATATAGTTGCCCAAGATATACGATGGAAACCTTAATCCCTAGGGGAAAACCAACAACATATTGTCTTTATTATTTTGTGATTCACAGGAATGCTTTAACACTTATAGTCAATTAGAAATAGACTCAAACCCTCCTCATTCACTGTAAATTGTGCCCAAATCCTCAACAGTAAAGACAAACCCAATTTGGGAGATTCACTCTCTCCAAAGCCTCTAAGAGAATCCCTCTCTTAGATCTGATCACTCACTAATCAAGGTCCCTCAAAATGTGTCTCATTAACTCTCCCTCGGGCTTTTTTATAACATTTATTTTATGCAAATACCATTGGCTCAATACCATGGACCCTCAAATACCATGGGCCCTCGAATACTATGGGCTAATTGACCTGTTGTCATGAATCTTGTAGTTTTCTCGTAAGGTGATCCTATCTAGGATGACATAGGGGAAAGGTAACTAAAGCCGTGATCTATGATATCCAAGACCTCTAAAAGAACTCAGATGTCACGCCAGTCAAGGATACCGACACTTCATACTTAGTGTAGATACTAAGCCTAGGGGGCGTCCCTATAACCAAAATGACCCTAAAAATAAGGAATGCAAGTAAATAATCTAGGGAACCTTGATTATATCTCTTACTAGGATAGTTAATTAGAGTTTGGCACAATTACTAAAAGAAAACACGTGTTTATGTGAAAAGCCCCAATTCACCCTAGGGTTTTGAGTATGGAAATTGGAATCTAGGAGTAACTGGTGAAATTAAGCAAAATTAAACACTTGGATTGATTGCTAGTTGAAAGATTAGACAGATGGAGGTGAAACTAGCGATACCCAGTTTGCAAAAATGAAGATACCCACTTCTCCCAAGGAGGGCGTCTTCCCCTAGAAGGTAGACCACTGTGTTGGATGGGAAAATGGAGTTCGATGATCATGAAATTTTAAACTTGGGGGTTTTAAATTTATTCCAAAATGGGTTTTAAGTTTAAAAGCTCGCCTCAAACCAAAACCTACTAAACTAATAGATGAGGGTTTTAAAATGAGAGTTTTGCCAAAGAATTTTATAGCTAATGGAATGGAAATTTAGAATAAAAGATAGAGTGCAGATCTTACCCGAAAAACCTTGCAGATGCCTTGCAAATGATGATTTATTTTGTCTCGATCAATTTGAAGCAATTTTGACGAATTACCAAGTTGAAATGATTCGCGCAAGTGAGGAAGCGCGCCCCTCTTTCCCGCACTGTTAAACTACTGAAAGTGAGATTTGCTACGCATGAAAAAGACACTGGAGATTCAAGAAAATCAAAGTGCATATCAAAGATCAAAGATACTATTGAAAATCCCTTGATTATGCAAACGTCTTCAAGAGAAACGAGTTGGGAGATCCACAAAAAGTCCTAAGAGAAAACGCCCTCCTGCATGCAAAATGCCATCTTCCAAAATTATTTGATACCCCGAAAAATATTTCAATGGCTAAGCAAGATAAACTTTCCAATCATAGACAAGAACATCCCGCAAAGAAGATACAAGAATTTCTGCAAAAATCTCTTTATTAAAATATCTAGAGTTAAGAGTACAAAATTTCTCGATGGGATACAATGGGGGGATCACATCTCTAAAATAGATCGAGAGGGTGTCCACATTTCAACTATCATCCGAGCATTGAGATTATAACATCAACGGTGGAGATCACTTTTACACGGATCAATACATGGATCATAATGACTAAGTTAAGAGGGGCACACTTTTTCCCAATAATGCCTCATTAAGGCGAAACACATCATAATGTAAGGATATAACATGATAATACATGATGGGGGTCACCTTAGGGGTTCAAACTTCAAATCTCCCTAGGTTCCAAATACAACAATATAACACTATGTTGCATGGGTACCCGTACCGGGGGGTCGGGTACACGAACCAGTACCGGGTACTTGGGTACTTCAATGGTACGTCCCCAGCCGTACCCAAATCCAATCTCACATACCGGGTACTTCATGTATGAAAATAGGGTACTTGCGTGGATTTTGGTACGCTGTACCACGTGATTGGGTACGCGGCCGATATAGCCATTGGACAATTTATCTTAGCTCGTTGTTCGGGATGAGTCAATTTGAAAAGTTTGAAGTTTAAAATTTTAAAAATTAAATAATAAAACACTAAAACACATGTTATGCGAGCCCTTGCCCCTTACCTAAACCAGTGCCACATTGCATTTCTCACGGCTAGTGCACTGTGCTCACTACTCCAGCGACAACATGACAGAGGATCTTAGTGATGCTAATGACATTGATCCTAAGGCGGCTGATGACATGGCTTGAGGAAGCCAAAACAACTATCTTGTTCATGTTCAATGTTTACTGTTTTGAACTTTCTTTTTCATGTATAAAAATGCCTTTAGGCAAATTTTGGATGTAGTATGGCAATGAAGTTTGAACTCATGGTGTCATGGACATATAATATTTTATGTTGTTAATTATATTAATATAACTTCAGTCTTCCAGTTGATATCTAAAATGAATCTGTCATATGATTTGTCAAATTTATTATTTTATGTTTGAAATTTTCAATGCGAATGTTCATATGAATCATTGAATTTAGAAATATCAAATATGCATGTATGATGTGAGTGTGAAATGTTTTATTTTTATAAATTTTAACACACACGTGCGCGCACACACACACACACACACACACACACACACATATATATATATATGTCTACAGTGCCCCCGACGTACCGAAGTACCCTGTTTCAAAAAGTGGCGTCCCCGTCCCCGTCCCCGTACCAGTACCCGTCCCCGTACCCACGTTTTCTGGCAACTTAGATATAACATAAGATAATACATGAAATAAACAAGGTGAGGGGCACCCCATGGGGAACATTCTCACTGGGAGAGCCAAATAAAATATCTGGAACATGAAACTTACTACAACTATTGTAGAAATATTCGGAGAGCCAAAATAAATCATCTAGAATAATTCCCTTGCCATTTCCTTGACCACATAGGCCAAATCAATTTCCTCAGTGACTTTCCTAGTTCATGTTGTAGTGGTACATCCTCTGAAAATAATAAAAATCATCATAACTTCTTTCAGAATGAGAACGAGGGAAAACTGACTGCACAAAGGTGTTTGGAGACACGGTAGAATGGTGCAAGTGACTACTGATACCCCCTGGGGTGTTGCGGCAGCTTAGGAGAACCATACTAATCTGTAATCTGTAATAAAAATATGATCTGACCATAATAAAGTGATAATAATAATTGACCATGAAAACTGTGGCCAAATTTTGAAAACTGAAACTGCAGTATTGGTCTTGGGCATGTATGGAGCAAATATAAGCACTACCAATTTTTTAGTCAATGCCTTGGGAACTGTTTTTGACTTGGTCAACTGGGTTGACCAGGTCAAAATACCCAAACTGTAGGTGAGGAACTGAACCAAGCTATACTTGCATGCACTCAAGGTAAGAAGTGCTCCAAGGTGTATATTAAAACCCAACTTAAATCATGCTAATCAGAATCATGGTGACGATAATAATAATAATAATCAGTAAGATATACCTGTGTCTTTGAAAAATCTTTGAATCTTCTGGAAGCTCCTTGTATATGCCATACTTGTAAAGTTTAATCAATTTGCTAATGTTGGGTGAAGATGGAAAACAAGGCCAAGGTCAAAGAGAAATGACTTCTAGTTGACTTTGACCATATGATCTCTTCGAATGATGACAAGTACACACAACCACAGTGACATATGCATGACAGATAAACAATAGGGAATGGGGGTGTCTCACAAGTGGATGAGTTGATTTGAAAACAATCCATTCAACTTTAACATGTCTATAGCTCACATCCAAGCTAACAAACAAGTTTCGTGAGGATCTTTTCTAAGACCCTTGCGTTGAGTACACAAGAAATTGTAGTGAAGAGATCTTAGGGGACATTTAGAATTAGCTGTCCCTTACTCCATCTCACATCAAAACCCGCAGGATCCATGAGGAATTAATCATTGCATTTCAATAAGATGGCCAATAGTCTTTAGATTTTGCATTTATTTATCCACTGCTTTATTTGGGCCTTTCACAATTTCATTTCATATCCCTTTTTGAGTTGTCTAAAGACATAGTTTGCAACTTTATTTGAGGGCTTGCCATTTCTCAGCGTATAGCATATAATACATAATACATGTAATGATGGTAGACATATTGCTTCAAGTTTTAGCTGACACTCTTTGGGAAACTAGGGGGGAATATCCATAGTCAAGACCAAACATTGGGGGCAACCGACCAGAGAGGTCATGGCGTCAAAACCCAACTTACCTAAGCTCAGGAACCAACGACAACGGGTTCTCTTGGCCCAGAAGGATCAAGGCATCGGCAAGTTTTGTTGCACAACTCAGAGCCGAGACACAAAACAACATGGGATCCATCATGCATAGGGGTCAAAGTGGGGAAGATGATCTTCAATCTCATAGCTCTCAATCAATCATAAGTCATGGGAAAAATCAATCATGGATGATATTGGATGGACGAAGACAAGTGATACATGGAACCAACATAGCACTAAAGTTTAAAAGTTGTGTAAAGCATGGTATAAGCAATGGTCTTCAACATCAGATTCTCTAATCATTCTTAACACAAGTTAATCATCAATGGAACATATAATATAAGCATAGGTCACCATAATCATCATATCATAACCAGTCAAAGGTGTTAGTATACATCAGAGAGCAAAAACCTACCAAGGAGCAATACACCTGATCTCACCATATACATGTCTCTAACTGATATGCCCATCTGTGAACTGTGTACCATCTATGCTGTTCTGCTCGAATGAACTCAATCATCACTAAAGTCATCTCAGTGGACAAGGAGATCTCGGTCCTGACAAGAAAATACTCTGCATCTGCTACTGAATAAAGGCTCTGAATGGCTCATGCTGCAATGATGATCCATGCTGTAACCCCATCTGAATGTCTGGCTCAGAAAAATAAAGAGATCAACCTGTATGCTGCATGCTGCATCATGGTAGCCCAACTACAATATATCTGTGATAACATGACCTTTTACATAAAGTATTATATTGGTCACTTTTACAAAGAGAGTTACAAATTGAGGATACTTCCATGTGCTAGACACAAGCTAGCGTAGAAGCACCTATCCTCACTACAAACTTCAACATGGTGGCTGTCTTTTCCATTGTAAAACGAATTAGACGGGCTTGGACGATATCATGAGCTCCTAGAGATGAAACAACTTCATGGAAGGACATTGTACCTATTGCAGTGGACTACGGGTTGCACATGATGGGAGATGAGACGACACGGTGTAGGGTTTAGGTCTTCAAACACCAGTTGGGAAAACCAAATCGAGTGGAGTTTGGATGAGTGGATGGCTTGGCATTGTCAGCTTTGGAAAAGCTGTTGGTGGCTAGGGATGAAACCCTAGTTTCGAAGGAGAGAGACTGCCTCGTCCATTTGCTGTAATAGGCATTTAAATGCATGTTTTTTCATATTAGCGAGTTATGTATTTTTTTTTCAAATGGGAAATTTTTAGGACGATATTTTTGTGAATTGTATTGAATTTGAATATGTATCCAAATTTGTATATGGTAACTATGGTAAGTAGTATTATCACAATTGCTAAAACCCTCGGTATTCATTACTTGGATTGCTTGTCATATTTGACCATAGAACACTTTTTTGAAATGAAATATTTTGTCAAAGTTCGTGAAATATTGTTGTTTAGACGAATCAGTCATAAGATAAATAATTGCCAAGAGGCACATTTTACTGTACAATTGCTAGACAACTGGGTAACTAATCTAAACTTTAAAGTACGAAGAGCCAATTTGATGATATGACATTTGAGAGAGTCTATAGGGTTAGGCCTTTTTGGTAAATATTGTGAGAGCACTCTGTCATAAGCACTTTTGTTAAGGACTCCATCAATTATATCCGCATTTTCTCTGTTTCTCTTCTTGTGTAGGAACACGAGGATGTTTCAATTGAGCAACATGATGACATATATGTTTGTGTTATTGGTGGCAAGCTTCCTACTGAACTGATTCAGTATGCTTTGTAAATGATTGGGAGTTAAATGCAAATGATGAAGCTTGATGATGGAATCATTGTGCTACATTAAAAGTATCTGGTCATCTGTGGACATTGATATAATTTCTCTCTTTCTTCATCATGTGGCATACTGAAAAAGCTACATCAAGAAGGTCATGTTAGGTGTAGTGTACAACAGTTCAGAGGGTTTGTGCCAAACAAAGTTTCTGATGGTTGTAGCAGAGAGATTTGAAAAAATCCTAACAAGATCTGGGGTGTCAAGGCATCTTTTAAACATGGAAATGAACATGCCAAACTTTGTTGGTGAAATTGTTGACAGTGGAAGAGATCTTCTGACCAAAAGCTTTCTTTTATTCTAATTCATGATGTAATCACAGGCCTAGCAGTTGACCCTTTTACAAGGTATCCTACCCAATTCATAAAAACCTAGGTATCCTACCGAATTGATAAAAGCCTTGCTTCATGAAGTAATGGGGATAAACTTAGTCTGCTGTTTGGTGCCCACTGCCAATAACTCTGTGACTACCTCTTCGACATGGTTGTAAGGAGGAAAGAATCATTGCCTTAACTGTTAGCAGAATGAAGTTTAAAATAGAGAATGACTGCAATATTGGACAATTGTGCCCAAAAGGGCTGTAGAATAAGACAGACAGAGCAGTTAGTTTAATTGAGTTATGGCACAGATGTGCAGAGGCATTTCTCTAAATGGAAATTTTAAGCAAGAGAAGATTGAGTATCATTAGCCTTTTTTTCTTCTTATCTTCTAATCTTACTGTACAGTGTACACTATGCATCTCCTCTTGTGAGAATCCCAAGAAGCATTAACATGGTCATTGTATGCTCCCATCATACACTGTCAATAAACCGTTTATTTTGATTCTTCAAATGTTTTATGGTGGATTCTGAATTGTTAATGCTCAATATCATTGCAGTTAGGCATATTAGCACTTTGGAGCTGTGCTATACATTGGTTTTCCGAGATCTATTTAGGTGATTTGCAAATATAACTTTATAAGTATTTTGTTGTCTTCCAAACAAAATATTTATATAAATAAATGTTAATTGGATGCTATTTTGATGGTCTATGGGTGCTATTTTTATTGTTTATGCAGATGTTCCTGGCAGCAATGCTGGACCATTGACTCTAGTTTTCAGGAGGTGGGCTACAAAAAAGGCAGCAGGCTCTACTCAAAATGGTCGTGATTCTCATCCAAAGTTTCTTGGTGTGAAGAAATTTGGAGGACAGGTTGAACTCTTATGGATTCTGGGGACTCTTTTTTATCTTCAAGAGTTATTATAGATGGCTATAATTTCCATAGTCGTGTGAGATTTCATAGCAGAAAATACCAAAACATAGAGATTATAATTTACGACTGTACATGTCTTCTCCTTTTATCCTGTCATTTACCATTTTAGGGAACTTGCAGCTAATGTCTTGTCTTTGGATGCAGAAAGTCATACCTGGTAACATCATTGTTCGTCAGCGAGGCACCAAGTTTCATCCTGGCAATTATGTGGGTATGGGGAGAGACCATACTCTTTATGCCCTTAAGGAAGGGCATGTAAAATTTGAACGTAAGAAATTGTCTGGGCGTAAATGGGTGCATGTTGAACCAATTGAAGGTCACGTCCTTCATCCAGTGTACCAGAAAACAAAAACCCTAGAAGAGGCATAGCTGGGATGATAGTAAATTTTTGTTTTAAAAAGCATTGTGAAAATTACATTTAAACTATGGGGGATTAATTTCAATGCTGTCCTGAAAATGAAACTAGATATGAGTGAATGAACGGAATACTTTTGGAATTTTAAAACCTTGAGTTTGTAGTGGCTTTGAACGTAAAACTCCATTCTGTGAATTTTTTTTCTCTTAGCTTCCTCCAACATTGAGTAACATAAAATCTCCATTATGAATTACTTAGTAATTGCGAATCTCTGTCAAAAAATCTGCAATCGTGTTGAGATGTTACTCTATTGTATATTGTTCATATTGCTTTAATTTAGAAATCTGTTTGGGTGCACATATGTTAGACCTGATTTTCTTAGGTAGTTCTTTTCTTGATAGACCTTTAATGGGCTTTCGGTTTGTCTTTTCAATTCAAGTATAATGGGATTCTTGTTATTTCATTTTTCTAAATAGTAAAGGAAATACATGAAAGGGTTATATTCATTTAATGGCCAGTTTCTGAATCATAAACAATACAGACATGGGAAACATTTCAACAGTTTTTTTTCTTTGCGCTGAATGGTAGAAGTAATGCATGGAAAGGCTATATTCATTTTGTATCCACTGTTTCTAAAGGTTCTAGTTGTTTGGAGGCATCAGGGAAGCTACATATAATTGGAAATGCAAGAGCAACTTATGACAATATCTCTTACCATAATATCGTATGCGAGAGATATCTTTCCTTTCTTATACATGTAACTATTGATGTTGGCCTTTTTTCTTACTCATGCTGGGGATTCTTGATCTCACTCCAACTTCATTTTTTACTTGGCATGGAACGCAAAACAATGGCTCCTTGCTTGAGTTGAATTAGCTTTGAAATTCGTGGGAAGCCTTGTTGTCTTTCTCCTCCAATCTCCTTCTCTCCCAAACTACCCAACCATCAATCCTGAAAATGAGAAATTCTGTATCAAAACAATAACAATACTTCCTTCCTCCAAACATTCATTAACATTGAAAGTATTGCATTAATGAAGGGAGGGAAAGTGATAAGAGAGTACATCAACTTTCAAGATCAAAATCATATAAATAATTTTCTCATAAAATGTCCAAAATTAGCAATTGCTAATCAAACCATTTTAATGAACGTCTTTGATTTATGAAATGACAGTAATGAGGCTGTGATAAATCCGGATCACAAAACCAAAGGCAATTCCCTGTCTTCAGAAATCAATTTACATTCAATCAAAACATGGAATCGCTCATTCCAATTCACCACTAATTAAAAACACTATCTATTAGAAAAACTGGATCTTATTAATTGATCAAAGATAATGGGCAGCCATGAGAATGTGTCAATCAGGGCTTCAATGGCATGGATGATGCAATCAATCAATTGCACGAATCTGGGGGGGAATTTACATCAAGAAATTGCCCCATAGCCATTGGGGATTGTAGAATCCTTATGGGTGTTTCTTAAGCCTATAGATAAAAATTCATCTTGCAATTGCATTTATCATATAAATCATCAGCTACAACCATATATGTGCTTAGCATTTAACTGAAATCTTATTTAAACCCCCAATCAATGACATTCATTCCTTCATCACCCAAAACTCTTCAATGGTAATGAGTGCTCTTGGGCACCAAATGGATATCTACAAGGGAGAAATCCATGGTAGTGATGGCACGGTGATTGGGAATGATCCCTTGCTGCAACACTCTTCATGAGCCTCTTCAGGCATCCTTTTGGCTGCAAAATCTCACAATAGAGTCAATGAATCAAACATCCAACAATGGAGAGAGTTGGGGTTTGAGGCACACTTTTGAATAGGCATCTAAACAACTATGGATATGTGTGCAATGTTGTGCCTTGTTAGAAGCCGTGATTGGCTTGGGGAAGCCATTTTCCCTTTAGGTAACGATTTTCTTCTCTTATTTGCTTTCAAATCCTAGAGGAATGATTGAATGCATCAAGAAAGTGAATGACAATGAAACCCACCCACCATAGCTTTTCCACACAAATAATACGTCTAATATGGATTCCATGAATGTAGCAACACTTTTTAGTGGCTTTGTTATTACTAGATCTCTTTAACCAATCCCAATCCTTTTGGTGGCTCCAATTATCAAGTCCAAGACTCAAATTTCTAGAGCTTGCCATAAAGTTCCGGGTATAAATCAACACCATGAACAACATTTTCTCTTGCACCACTGCAAGATCCCTATGTTATACAATGTGAAAGGATGAATTGGGAATTGTACAAAAAATGAAAGTCATTAGAATTCGCTGAAAATTGGCATGTAACCATATTTCGGCCTTCTGCTCTCTCTTTTTATTAGTATCTTGGATCTAAGTGAGACTTGACCTCTTTCATCATTTATTTCACCATACATTATAGACTTGTTGAAAATAGAAGTTTAAGGGAAAAGCTCAACTTGCCAAAAATAGCTCAAATTACTTAGGAAGTGGGGAGATTAAGACAACTTGGTGAGTTCAAATAATTGAGTTCAAGAGGGTGTTTGCAAGGTGAGGTGAGTGATTTTCTTCTTTGGGAAAACTTACAAAATCATAGAAGTTTGAGGGAAAATCCCAACTTGTCAAATAAAAGTTAAATTGCTTCAAATGAGGGAGAATGAGACAAATTAGTGAGTTCAAGAGGGCTATTGCAAGATGGGGTGAGAGATTTTCTCTTCGAGAAAACTTGCTGAAAATATAAGTTTAAGGGAAGAGCTGAAAAATAGCTCAAATCACTTGAAAGAGGGAGAATGAAACTGATTTTTTTGTGTTCCCAACCTGGTTTCAAGTTTTCTTTAGAACATATTGTTTAAAGCCCAAACCCCATCATTAATAAACTGCTAGAAATGAAATTTCAGACATAAAATGAACTGTACTTGAAGCACATGGAAACTTTTCACACACCATTCAATAACAAAACATTTAATTTAGCCACTCAAAAATTTAAAACTCATAAATTTTGGCTAATAGCCCAGGAAAAACCCCGAAGAGAAAACTTGATGAGAGAGACTAATTATTAATTTTAAGGACAAATTTTCAAAATCACAATAATACTTATCTCAACCCTTCTTCTTGAAAAGTGTGCCAGTATCTCATTGAACAAACTATTGTACATTTTTAGCAATGAATGCAATCTTCAACTCCTCGATTTTTGTGCCCACACATGCCAAGAAAAACTGTCGACAATAGTATGGCTTGAACTTAGCAGTATGACCCAATACAACCTTGTTCTTGAAATTCGTGTTGATTAACAACAATGCAGCCTGCAATAAATGCAACCTTACTAGGGAAACCTGGCCAACAAAAACCAGTCACATGTGTCAGCAAAAAAACTCTTGAAATTTGTGCCCAAGACTTCTTCTCAAAATATGTGTCTGTCACTTCAAAATTAATGTTGTTAGTGTAATTTTTTTAGCATTCTCCCAACCCGGTTTCGACCACCATTTTCATCATAGTTTAATGCCCAGCCCAATTTACTCTCAGCTGCAAATCAAGTCATTTCTCATAAACAATTTATGATTGAAACACAAGAATAATTTTACTACTTTTAATGAGCAACAATTAAAAAAACACAGGACACATAAAAAATCAGACTTAGAAATTTTTGGTCAAATGACCCAGGCAAAACCCCAACCTCCGAGAAAAACCTGTTCTAAAGAGAATTTTATTTTTCTGCAATAAAATGAAAGTACAACAAAAACAAAGTTAAACTTATCTCAATCACAATGCTCGACAATTTGACTGAACTCTGAAATTTTATAGTCAAATTTTTTGCCAACTTGCTGCCTTGAAAATCGTGCTAAACTGATTGTATGGACTGCCTTGATTTTCGTGACCATTGATGTACTATACAGAATGTACGAACTGCCTCGATTTCTGTGCCCATTGTATGGACTGTGCATAATTTCATGCCCAATTTTTTTTCTTTTCTAAAAAAACGTGCCCAGGAAAACTGCATCGAAAACGTGCCCATAAATTTCCATCGAAAACATGCAGTACGGAAATGTGATTTCTGTTGCTGTACGGTCTTGCGAAACGTGCCCTCTGCTATTCTCTCTCAGCCTGCAATTTTTTCTTCTTTTGTGCTCTCTAACTCATGAAAACACAGAATGAGACTCAAATGTCTTCTCTTGCCTTTTTTGTGTCTAAATGAAGAAGCTAAATAGTCATATAATCCAAGGGCCCAAAATGAGTTAGATGGATGGATATCTCCAAAATTAATTTCACTCACCTCACTTAAATTTATCAAAAAGTCACTTTATTCTCTAAAGTGAAAATTAAAACTCATCTCAAGTTATTAATTGCAAGTGTCACTTTAATTTTCCCCTTTTAATGACCTAGGCAAAAGTCACTAGGGGAACATTTTCCTACGTACAAAAATCAACACTCTCTCTTACTAAGGAAGGTGTTCTACACCACACCTAACTTGTCTCTGAAATGAATGAACTTGCCTCTTCCAATAGACTTTTCCAAGATACCTGCAACCTGCTCATCGGTGAAAATGTATAGCAACTCCAAAACTCCTCTCTAAACATAATCACGGATGAAATGGTATTTGATCTCAATATGCTTTGACCTGTCGTGAAATACAAGATTTTCATAGAGCTGGATGCAACTATGATTGTCACAGTAAATCACTATAGGCCTCAGCTCTTGATCAAATAAATCCACCAATAACTTGCGAAGCCACAGTGCCTCGCAACTAGCCTGACTAGCTGCCATGTACTCGGCCTCAGCAGAACTCAAAGCAACATACTTTTACTTTCGACTGAACCACGGCACTGTTGCCGAGCCCAAACTGAAACAACATCCAGAAGTGCTCTTTTGGTCTGCCACACTACCTGCCCAATCTGAATCCATGAAGCCAATCAATCTAACCCCATCCGATCTCCTATAATCCAGACCATAATCCACTGTACCTGCAAGGTATCTCAACACATGTTTTGCGGCAACCAGTGCACCATCCTAGGCTCCACCATGAATTGACTGAGAGTGTTCACCGCAAAACACAGATCTGGCCTAGAGTTGACTAGATACATCAATGAACTTATGGGCTAACAATATAAGGTAGATCCACCAACTCTCCCTCAAAGCATGGAGCTTCTTCTATTGGTGACCATAGGTGCAAGCATCGACTTGTAATCCTCCATCCAAAATCTCATCAGAATATCTACTACATACTTTCCATGCCTCAGGAAAATATGTCCAGGCTCCTGATAAACCTCCAGTTCCAAAAAATAATGCATCAACCCAATGTCAGTCATCTCATAATCTGAAGCAAGGTCTCTCTTGCAAACCACAATAGGTCTCTCCTCACTTGTGATAAGCAAATCATTCACATACAACAGAAGAATGAGTAGATCATCTCCAACCATAATGAAATAGAGATTCAGATCGACCTCACTCTTATGAAAACCCATCGACAGTAAGTAAGAGTCTATCCTGGAATATCAAGCTCGAGGAGCTTGCTTCAAACCATACTAGGCTTTCTTCAGCTTGCACACATGAGACTCTCTACCATGAATCTCAAAGCACTATGGCTGCCCCACATAAACCTCCTCCTATATGATTCCATTGATAAGTGCAGTCTTCACATCCATCTGATGGATCTTCCAACCCATTTCTGCAGCAATGGAAATCAATGATATGATAGAAGTATAACGAGCAATTGGTGCAAAGGTCTCATCATAATCAACTCCCTCTACCTGTGAGAACCCCTGCATCACAAACCGAGCCTTGTATTTCTCCACACTGCCATCTGCAGCATGCTTTACCTTGTAAAACCAACGAGAATTCACCACAAACTTCCCCTCAAGTCTCAAAACAATCTCCCAAACATCGTTCTTCATAATGGAATGATATTCTTCCATCATGGCATCTCTCCAAACATGATACTGAGAGGCCTCCTCAAAAATAGATGGCTCTGAATCACGAAGAATAGCAACCAAGGCCATACCCAACCTATATGGCATCACTATAGTCCTCACTGTCTCCTTGGGCGTTCCAAACTCCTTAGCTTCCTTCAGGGTCTCCCGAAGCCATTTATGATTCTTCTTCCCTAATGGTTGCTTCCAAACTAGTCTGCCATCATTTGAGGAACTCCTAGAAGTAGAAGGCCCAAAAACCTGTGTATCAGGAGCTGGTGAACCAACGACTGGTGAACTCTGTGATCTGATAACTCTGTATGGTGAACCTGTAACCTGAGAACCAAAACCTATCCCTGTAGAACCTGCTGGTTGAACCACTGAACCTGAAGATCTCGTGCATGTACTCTGTGGTCCAGTAACCCCAGAAACTTGTGAACCTGTCACTTGTACTGAAGGCACATGTGAAACTACCTGAGGCGTGGGAACCTATTTCTCTCTTTACACTGATTCTCTGGACTTCCTGAAGGCCTGCTCCTCAAATCCCACTTCCTGCCTCACAACAACCTTCCTCAGAGCAGGTTGATAAAAGTGGAAGGCCTTCGAAGTCTCATCATACCCCATAAAGATGCCTCTCTCTACCATGGGCTCAAGCATTGTCCTCTTCTCAGAAGGGACATGTGAAAAATTCAGGAAACCAAATATACGAAAGTGACTCACCTCAAGCTCCTTCCCTGTGAACATCTCCTCAGGAGTTTTGTTCCCCAAGGCACGACGAGGACTCCTGTTCTGAAGGTAAACAACTGTACTACATGTCTCTGCCCAAAGAAAGAAAGTAAGTGTCTGATCATGTAATATGTCTTTAACTGCTCCAACAATAGATCGGTTCTTCTTTTCTGCCACTCCATTCTGCTCAAGAGTGTATGGTACTGTCATCTGTCTCCAAATGCCTCCCTGTCTGCAATACTCATTGAACTCCTTGGAGGTGTACCCACCCCCGTTATCTGATTTGAGTGCCCGAATCCTCCTCCTAGTCTGGTTCTCCACAAGAGCTTTGAACTCTTGGAACCTTTGCAAGACCTCCTCATATTTCTTGCTCCCCAAGAAGGAGATCCAGTTCTTCATAGAACGGTCATCGATGAATGCCACATAATACTAAAAAACTCTCAGAGAAATAGATGATATAGGACCACACAAGTCAGAATGTATCAAATCAAGTACTCCTGTCGACCTGCTGTCACTGCTCGTAAAAACAGTATTGGTGTACTTTCCCAAAGTACACCCCCTACATGTATCACTGTGCTCAGTGCTGAACTCAGGCAACCTTGTAACCATGTACCTCAACATTCTCAAAGCTAGATGATGCAGATGAGCCATCCTCCTATGCCATAGCTCACAAAGTTCACTATCATTGCTATATGTCAAAGCATGTTGGGGCTGCAATAAGAGCTTGTACAATTTTCCACATTTGACTCCAATGGTGTAAGAGGTAGATGGTCCCGCAGTCTTGGAAAAAACATGCACATGTCCATCCAGGAAAGACACCCCAAGACCCCTATCCTCGATCATGGAAATTGATATCAAGTTCTTCTTCAACCCAGGTACAAACAATACGTCTCTCAAAGTCACGAGACTCATGGACTCTCTTTGAAATATAGTGGTCCCACGCCCAACAACTCTGACAATTGTGTCATCCCCCAACACGACCTCCACATCTATCCCTGCCTGTGAAAGCTCGGAGAACATCTCTCGAGCACCTATCATGTGACTCGAAGATCTACTATCAATATACCACGTGCTAGTGGTGGATGCACTAAATGAATGGCCTGTCAACAAAAACACTCCCTTTTAATATCAATGTCTTCATTGGTGATGATGGATGCTCTCTCTCTATCAACATGCCCAACACAGAGAAAAAATTCTCTCTCAAATCTAGCTGTAAAGTCCTTAACCTTTGCTGAAGCTGTTGTCTGCTTCTTCTTTTTCTTCTTATGTGGGTATTGTCCAACATAGTGCCCAAGCTTTTGACAAGCAAAGCACTTTACAGTGCTCAAGTCCTTCTTCCATCCATCCTATTGCTTAGCCCCACTCTTCTTGGGCCCCTTCTTGAACTTTTTCTTTCTCTTGGCAGTCGAAGCCACATTCTCCTCATCCTCCTTGCTAGTAGAAGAGCCTCCATTCACAAGACCTCTCTGGGTCTCCTCTTGAACAAAATCATCCCAAATCATGTCCCAAGAAGGAAAGTTCTCCAATGGCTACTATAGCCTCCACAAAAACAACCCAAGGCTTTGCAAGCCCATTCAAAGCTATCCACAGTAGCTCATAACCAAGAACAACCTCCCCTACTGCTGCAAGCTCATCTCTCACCTGAGAGATCCTAGTAAGGTAGGGAATCACTCCCTCAGCTTTGGCCATCTTGATACTCTTAATTTCTCTCAAACCATTTTCCTATTTTCATTTGAGCTTTGAAACAAGCTGGTCAAAGCATCTAACATTTGATATGCATGGTTTTTTTTAGAAATGTGTCGGATCACATGATATTTAACTACATCTAGAATGATCATTTTAGCCTTAATGTTCTTCTTGTTGAAGGAAGAAAGTGCTTGTGTATCGGTGGAAGCATCGGTGGAAGCAGGAACAACAATAGGATTTGTTTTTGTATTATTAACCACTTCATCCCATAACTCATTTTCCTCCAATATCAGCACTAGTCTAGTTTTCCATGGGAAAAAATTTCCAGCCTCATCAAGCCTATCCTCCAACCTAAATCCTATTGCCATTTTCACTACAAAGTTCAAGTCTCAACAAGGTGTTGTCCACTGACAAAATAAATCACTGATATTTTGAAAATTTTCACTGTGTAAAATTCTGTTCTTTCTCTAACAAAGCTCTGATACCATGTAAAAATTTCAGCATTCTCCCAACCCGGTTTCAACCACCATTTTCATCATAGTTTAATTCCCAACCCAATTTACTCTCAGCTGCAAATCAAGTCATTTCTCATAAACAATTTATCGTTGAAACACAAGAAGAATTTTACTACTTTTAATAGCAGCAATTAAAAAACACAGTCACACATAAAAAATCAAACTCATAAATTTTTGATCAAATGACCCATTGGCCAGATTTTCTGACCTAGGCCAACTAAGGAGATTAAGCCCACACAAGTAGCTTAAAGCATCTTCCGGTGTGTTTGGGATAGCAAAATTTCGCAGGTTATGGTCCTGCTACCAACTGAATTTTTCTCTTAAGAAGAAACTAAAATTCAGTAAAAATTTATCCTAATCTTATTTCTATCTAAATAAACCCTAAAATTAACTTTCTAAAACCTAAGTTATTCTAAAATTGCTTTCTTAATGAAAGTCTTCTTTTTTTTGAGGATTTTGTTTCAAATAATCAAATTATCAAAAATAAAAAAAACTATTATAAATTTTATGAAATTAACATAATTCTATTTAACAACTGTTAAATGTAAACTACACTAAAATAACACTAACTAAATTATTCTATCCCAGCAGAGAGCAATTTAAATACTACATTAATTATCAATTAATATTTCAAGTTAATAGAAAGATCAATGGGTAAGATTTAAATGAAAATATTTAAATCATTCACACTAAATCATTATGCTATATATTTACCATAACAAAAAATTTAAAATAGACAATTATTGTAAACTTTTCTGGAATGTTTTATTAATTAACAATTAATAACCAACATTAAATATATGAATAAAAGATAATGTTCATGATGAAAACATTGTCATAATACAAATGAAATCAAAACAAACATAAATATGTATATTATTAAGTTTCGAATTTTCAATAAAAATACTGATTAATTCAATTATAATAACATACTCATTTGAAAAATAATATTGTGTAGACAGAGTGTAATATCAGATAATGAATACAATCATAACTAAGTATAACTATATCAACAGTATAACTAGAAGATGATATATTGAAATATATTTAAAAGTATTCAAAAATAGTACCGAACAATGATATTAGTCTGAGAATTTCAAGTCACACTCCTCCTCCAAAGATAAAACCCCAATAAAGAGATAAAACTAGTACTGAAATGATATTTCAATGATGTTTTTCTTCCTATATTCCATCCCTCTTACATCGAAATTACTAGTTTATATAACCCCACTAGTCTTTCACTTCAGTTTCTAATAAGTGCTATAATTAATACCATAGGAGTCCTATCCCTATTTAAGTGCATCGAGTCTCTTCAAAAAGACACCTGTCACAAACATTACCATGGGATAAAAACTGTCAATAAAACGACTAGCCTGTATTATCTCATGATTCATGGGGACTGATATATTCGTGACCATCTTGAAACTCCAATATTTCTAGAAGCATCAACGTAAGCCAACTGTGATTTGAAACATCTTGTGTTTGCTGAGGATAGAGATACCATGTACACCTGTACAAACACGAATAAAAATCTTATTAAAATCATGTTAATAGAAATAACAATAAAACAAACAAATTATATGCATGCCTGCAAAATCTACGATTTTGCAGGTATGCTCTTAAAAACTTTTATTACCTGTCAAACGAGAGATAAACCATATAACCAAAATAGAAACAACATCAGGTTCTATTTTGTAAATTGATTACTCTTCTGGCTTCAGAAAGTTTAGCTTTGAGCCTGATGATTATTAGCTTTTGTCGATCTACTTGCTCAAGCAAATGCTGGTTTTATGTCTATCATTGATTTTTTGGCTTTCTTGTATCGATTCTTCTTCAAGTTCATGTCCTTCCATCTATTAACCCAATTTAGTAATTCTGCCCTGAATGTTTTATTTTCTTCATCTTTTAAGGCTGCGTTTTCTTGACATTCTTTTAATTCGTTTTTCAATTCTGCGATTTTGGCTTCGTATACTCTGTCAAGTACTTGTTGGAGGGTTTCTTCTTCCTTGTCATAACATGAATCATCTGACTGAGAAGAACCAAGATTATTCACATCTTGATTCGGTGATGGAATGCTCATAAACGATGGCTCAGGGCCAGAACCACAAGCATCCATACATGATGGGGTTGCTTCAAACTTACTTGGCTCAGTAATATTTTTGGCCAATGATTTTTCATGATTATTCTCTATGGAAATAGGTTCATCCACATGTGTGGTTTCGGGAACCAAAGACGAAACATCATCCTCAAGATGGACAATAACTAGCCAAGCATTCTGTTGAGTGGTTGCAGGAACAGAGGCTATAGTTATCGTATTCATGCTTCTAGTGACTCTTCGTGTACGAACGAACACAAAACCTTTTGGCTCAAAATCCCCTTTGTCACAACAAACCTGCGCTAATTGTTCAAGTTTTCGCATGGATTCATCACCAAGTTTTTTAGGAGTACATAACTCAGAGGGGTTTTCATGATTAACAACATCAACATCTTCATTTTGTGTCAATCTACCATCCACCTTTGTAGGTGTACTGAAGCATTTGTTAGATAGGGATTGGTCCATGTTTGTCTCAACATAACAGGGATCGACCTTCATGATTCCATCATTACTAATACAAGTACCTATAGGTGGACTTGCTTCCTGTAGTTTATTATTCCTTAACTCAGCCTTAAGAATATCATCAAATTCGTATTTTGCTGGAGCTTTACGCTTCCTACGAGTTTTAGGGGGAGGGTTTGGCCAATACTATGTTGACCCTAGTTTATTTTCAACCAAGAACTCATCCCAAGATTTACAGCTAAGAGACAACTGATGATGGATTAAAATTTTAATCAGACCGTGGTGGAACAAACTCCTATCAGAATTGCCTATGGTATTTTGCACTGAATGTGCCATTTTCTTCAGACTTTGCAGTAAGAAAAATGGAAGATTGAGCTTACAACCTTTCAATGCTAATAGTAATCGTAGATGATAATAAAGTAGATGAGAGAATCGACCATCACAAGATACATACTTGACTAGGATTTCATAAAACGCTCGCCATTTTGGTTTTAAAAATTTAACTGAAACCCCAATCTTCAACTTTGTATTGGCAGGTAAGGGTAACGGTAATGACCGACATTTCTTCTTATCAACCTTTCCTCCTTTAAACCAACGTTCTCTAGTTTGAGGAAGCTTCGTAGCTTCTGCAATCTTATCCTCATCAATTATAAACTTAACATCCCCAATCTGAGCTACATTTTCCCTAAAACTCATAGTAAATTGTTTGGTAACCTCTGCGTTATGGCCACTAAAACATCTGAAAAATTGACCCCATCCAATATTTTCGAACAGTAGAGCGATTTTCTCATTGGCTTCAACTAGTTCAGGCCCTGAAATTTCAAATCGGCTGAGAGGAGCCATTGTTTCCTCACTGCAACTCTGGTTATGGGTTGAAACGAATGAAGTCGTGAAAATCGAAGGAATAGGCACCCAAGTAAAAGGCATTATGCAAAATGTCAAATCCTCAATTGATTCATACGTGACAGAAACGAGAACCCCAATTTTGGCCATGTTAACCAAAGTTGGAAACGATGAGAACAACAACCATTGTTTTTCGCTATGATAAATGGATAGACTAGCCACGACTAACTAAATTCTTTAGAAAACAGTATCTAACTAATCCTTCATATCAAAAATCATTCAATTCAGGGATTATAAATCAAAACATTAATAACACCCAGTCTGGAATGATGGACTCGTACAACATCATGAATAGGAATGGCTATTAGTCATTTATGGATTTGAATTCCACTGATACGATTTCATCATTAAACCCACAACTGTTAATTAAATTGATAGGTGTTAACAATTAAACCAAATCCACATGCCAATACGAATTCAATTTTTATGCAGTGATCCTTGTAAACATATGTTATCAATTTAGCCATACGTATCCTGTACCTTAATCATAACTATCAATTGATAATAACCCAAAATTACATGTGGAAGGCAATACAGGATGATGTGGAGTTGTCATAATAATCCATAATGTTCCTAGGATTTCTGAAATTACAACTAAATAGCAATCACCATTCACACCCAAACCATATATATACATGTAATTTATTTCAAAATATAGTTTTAAATACTTTATGAAATCCTAATCACTTATGACCCAAAACAAGATGTGATAGGATACAAAGCTTATAAAACTATTATGATTATATTTATGTGACAAATGAAAATTTCGAAATAATATACATACGTTTGCACTCTAGCTGTTTCGTGATATATATGTACAATTTTACAAGGGAATGATATGATATTAAAAGATTGAGTTATATGTGAAATCTAAACATTAGGTTTAATGAAAATATTTTAATTAATAAATCATCCTTAGTTATAAGGATTTCAAAAACTTATGATAATAAATATTTTATCAAAACCAAGTTTTAAACAGATTCAAAATGTATCTTCATTAAAAACTAATTAGCATACTAAACCTTAAATCTCCTAGATCAAGATATATAATCAGATGAATTAGTACTGATAAAATTGATCATATATAAAATTTACAAGATTGACAGCTACTAATTTGTCAAATTTATGAAGGTGTTTTCATAAATTTCTAATATGACTCTTAACTCTTCTATAATTGAGAGTACCTTCAGAATCAAAGATTCTGAAGGCACTTTTTTATAATATTTAAAAAAAAAATTAATCATAGAAGAGAACTGATCATTTTTCATCGCTACAGAAAAAATGAAGGGGTTGTTGCTGACTGCCAACATGACCCAAGGAAAATCCCAACCTCTAGGGAAAACCTGTTCTAGACAGAGAATTTTGTTTTCTGCAATAAAATGAAAGTGCAACAAAAACAAAGATACACTTATCTCAGCCACTGTGCTCAACAAATTGACTAAATTCAGAAATTTTACAATCAAAATTTCTGCGAACTCGCTGCCTCAAAAACCGTGCCAAACCGACTGTACAAACTGCCTCGATTTCCATGCCCACTGCTATACCGTATGGACTACCTCAATTTCTGTTCCCACTGTACGGACCGTACAAAATTTACAAAATTGTAAAACGTGGCCATTTTTTCTTCTTCTTGAAAAATGTGCCCAGAAAAACTACCTTGAAAAACGTGCCCAAAATTTTCCTCGAAAAACGTAATGTACGTAAAAGTGATTTTTGCTGTTGTACAGTATTGGGAAACATTCCCTCTGCTCTTGTCTCTCAACCTACATTTTTTTCTCTTTCCATGCTCTCCAACTCATGGAAAAACAAAATGAGACTCAAATGTCTTCCCTTGCGTTTTTGGTGTCTAAATGAGGAAGCTGAATAGTCATCTAATCCAATGGCCCAAAATGAATTAGATGGATGGATATTTCCAAAATTAATTTCACTCACCTCACTTAAGTTTATCAAAAAATCACTTTATTCTCTAAAGTGAAAATTAAAACTCATCTTAATTTCAAGGGCCACTTTAAGTTTCCCCTTTTAATGACTCAGGCAAAAGTCAATAGGAGAACACTTTCCTAGATACAAAAATCAACAGTTAGACTGCTGGAAATGCCTTGATTTAAGTGCCACATACACATGAAATCACACTGTAACTTTGCTTATAGATTTTCCTTGAAAAACATCCGTTAACTCCTCTTGGAAATAATGCACCTCTCTTCAAAAACTCTTGCTCGAGCTCTCTTCTTTTCTCCTCCTACTTTCTCAAAATTTATTGGAAAATAATGATGCCCATTTCACTAGTTTCTCCTCTTTTTGTACATGGTAATTTCCACTTGGGATCTAATGGCCAAAATTAGATCGTGGACCAATGAGATCTAAGACTCACATTAAATGCTCATTAATAACTCATTAAATGACTTTTAATACACCCAACCATTTAAATACATAATGAGCATTTAAATAATGACTTCGCTTTATTTATCTTAAAGTCACCTATTAATTAAAACATAGTCATTTTTAATTAAAGGGTTATGAAGTCAATTTTAAATTAGAATCACAAACACGCTCTATAAAATGATTTTATATCACATAAAGTAGTTCACACTTTTATAAGGTGACGAGGGACCATATTAGATGTTTTTCCACCCCTAGGAATAAAAAAGGTGGAAAACACTTTCCTTGGTACAAATTTTAACAGTCCCTCTTACCAAGAAAAGTGTTCTCACAACCCCCAACTTGTCTATGAAGAGATTGAACATGCCTCTCCCCAAAGACTTCGTTAGAAGATCTGCCACCTGCTCCTTAGTAGGAATGTACTGCAACTCCACTACACCTCTCTGGCATAGTCACAAATGAAGTGGTAACTGATCTCAATGTGTTTTGATCTGTCGTAAAAAACTGGATTCTCCGAAATCTTGATGCAACTTTGATTATCACAATAAATCACTGTTGGTCTCAACTCTTGACCAAATACCCAACCAACAATTGGTGAAGCCAAATGGCCTCACAACTGACTTGACTGGCTGCAATATATTTTTCCTCTGCAGAACTCGATGCAACTGACTTCTATTTCTGACTGAACCAAGACACTGTTGTTGAGCCCAGGCTGAAACAACACTCAAATGTACTCTTTCGGTCTAGTTCTCCAGAAGAGATTTCAACTCTTGGAACCTTTTTAAGAATTTTTCTGATTTCTTGTTTCTCAAGAAGTAGATCCAAGTCTTCATGGAGAAGTCATCAATAAAAGTGACATAGTACTAAAAACTTGTCAATGAAGCAAATGACATGGGACCACATAAGTCAAAATGAATGAAGTTGAGTACTCTTGATGACCTGCTATCACTGCTCGAAAAAATAGTCTTGGTGTACTTTCCCAAAGCACACCCTCTGCACACACCACTTTGCTTTGTGTTGAACTCAGGTAACCTCGTCGCCATATCTCTCAGCATCCTCAAAGCATGATGATGCAAATGGGCCATCCTACTGTGCCACATCTTGCACAAGTCATTGTTGTTGCTATTGTGTGCCAAAGAATGATGGGGATGAAATAGTAACTTGTATAGTTTCCCTCATCTGACTCCAATTACAAATGAGTTAGATGGACCCAATGCTTTGGGAAAACATGCACTTTCCCATCCATGACATACACTCCATACCCTCTATCCTCAAAAGTGGAAACTATTACAAGGTTATTCTTCAACCTAGGGACATACAAGACATCCCTCAATGTCATGGGATCCATGGACTCGTTATGAAAGCTGGAAGTCCCTCACCCAACTACTTTGACAACATTATCATCTCCCAACACCACCTCCAAGTCTAATCTAGTCTCAGTGAATTCAACACGCCTATATCATGTACATGTAATATGGCTCAAATCCACACTGTCAACGTACCAAGTGGATGGAGTGGTGGTGGCACTCAATGAATATTGCTGATCCTCCACATCAATCCTAGTAATAGTTCCTCTCTTTGTATGACCAACATAGAGAGAAAACTCTCTCTCAAACCGTGCAACATACTTATCAATCTCTGTTGAAGTTGTTTTCTTTTTCTTGTTCAGACATTGTCCATCATAATGTCCAAACTTCTGGAAAACAAAGCACTTGACTTTGCTCATGTACTTCTTATTCTCACTACCCTACTATTTAGTCCCACCCTTGGGACCCTTCTTGAACATTTTCTTCTTTCCTTTAGCTTCCAATGCCACATTTTTGTTGATTTTTGTGCAAATATGTTGAGCTTTTATCTTTAATTCTTTAAGTGTGGAAATACTAGATATTTGAAATCGATGAACTATTCATACACTTAAACATTCAACCATAACACATGATGTACCATGGGGAAAACCCTCAAAACAATGAGGATGAAAAACCCCAACAAATATTCTTAGTATAATTATGATAGATAGCATATAATGTCTTTTGCAATAGTAGATTGCTTTCGGCACCCTAGATGCAAGATAAGAGAGAACATACACCCCAGGTGTAGATATCGAGCAATAGAGAATATAGATCAATCATATGATCTTTGCAATGTGTCCAACACATTAATAACTAGCAAGAATCAGTTCCATGCAAGATGTAGCGAATCACTACACGGGGATTTGGGATCCCATGCAAACTATAGTGGATTCTCTCCTTAGAGAATTGCTCTGCACCTTGATTTCTTCACTTTTGCATACACAATGTACAATGCCTTTCTTCTTTGACATTAAACAATGCTCTGCTGACTTCATAGTGAACTTGCCTTGTAACTGGATGTAGAATCACTTAGTTAGTATGCTAACTTAAATTTCATTATGCACTGAGTTGTAACTCAAATGTCATTACTTAAGTGTCATCTTTTAGTTTAACTAAAGTGTTGTCGCAACACACTTTAGTTAACTAGTTCTTTTTTATTAACACTTTAGTTGACTATTCTTAATTGAAATCATGTTGATTGATTTTACTGAAGTGATCACTGTGAGTTATCCTTTAATTAACGAATGCATACATTGTTACTTTAACCTAGGCATACATTGTTATTTTAATTGAAGCTTTAACAAATTGAGTTCTCTTTAGTCAACTGAAGTCCTCTCAAAGTAATTTGAATTCTCTTTGTTCTCTATGCATTTATCTTTTATCTCTTATCTTTTATGCATGGTCAATATGTGTTAACTTTAATTTATCTATCATATCATATTATACAAGAATATTTATCTAATACTATGATCATATTATATTACTCTTGGATCAAGGGATCATATGCAAAAGTAATTCACTCTAGAGGTGGCCAATCTCTAGAGGAGACTTAATAACTTTATCCATCTCAAATGGTCATGTTTAGTAATACATCACACAACATTAATGCTTCGACATGCAAAAAATCACCTCTACACCGGAGGTCCACTTCCTGACACGAGGATCCGAATTGACACACAAGTCCTTATCCTTGTCCAACAAGACTGTACAACATCATCACTTTGACATATCAAAGCATTCACCTCAACACATGAGGAATAACCTTTTACACTGAAGGCTTAGTCATTCTTGAATCCAACCCAATAAATCTACTCCAAGTTTCATGAGTCCTAATTAGGAACCCTACCTCAACACATGAGGCCCAAGCCTAGCTACACAAGATTGGCTTGGAGAATGACTTGTTATGCTATAACATTAACACTCCTTCTCAGTGTGGGAGGCATTCACTACCACACCAATCTTGTGTCAGAAGTACCTATATTTTGTCACTGATAGAGGCTTTGTTAACACATCTGCAATTTGCTCATAAGTAGCAATGTACTGAAGTTTCACTATACCTTTCTGGACCATGTATTTGATGATGAAGTGATACTTCATCTCAATGTGTTTCAACTTATCATGAAACATAAGGTTTTCAGAAATATTGATGCAGCGTTGATTGCCACAACGAATGACTTTAGACTCAAGATTTTAACCTAATAAGTAGATTCCCAAGCCACACTACTTCTCCACAGGTAGTACTATACGCGATATAATTTGCTTATGTAGTACTAGTTGAAACAATTTGCCTATGTAGTACTAGCTGCAATACACTACCATTGCAATTGGAGTTGGAATAACCAAGTAACTTTACTTCACCACTAGAGGCATATCTTAGTCCATAAGAAATAATACCTTAAAGGTACCTAAGCACATTCTTAATGTCTATTCCTAATCTCGGACATGATCTGACTCACAACATAACATATAACAATTATGCTATGTATTAAGTACATTAAGGGACCAATGAGCCGTCTATACTTAGTAGCATCTACTGAATTTGATCCAAAATCTGACTCATTGTAGTTCCTTTAAATTAGAAACCATTGGAGTAGTCATGGATTTGCAATCCACCATACCAAACCTTCACAAAACATCAATTATGTGCGTTCTTTGCAAAAGGAAAATCTCATCTTTCCTTTTCCAAAGTTTAATAAAGTAGTGCATAAGACTCAAGTGTTCGAACTCAGAATTGAGCTCCCTCTTGCACCGAACTATCGGTTTTTCCTCTCCAACAAGGAACAAAACATGAATATAGAGAACCAATATCAATGGTTGGTTCTTCACAATCTTGAAGTACAGGTTTGGATCAGCTTCGCTCTTAGAGAAACCTAGTCTCTGAAGATAACTGTCAATTCTTGAATACCAAGCCTTCAAGGGTTGTATAAGCCTATACAATGATTTCTTCAGTTTTCATACATGGGAATCCTCCCATACACTACAAACCCCTCAGTTTGTTGTATGTAAACTTCTTCCTCAACCTCACTATTGAGGAATGCAGTCTTCACATACATCTGGTGAAGCTTCCATCCCAGAATAGATGCAAGTGATATCATAGCTTGAATAGTGGTGTTCTTGATCACATGAGAAAATATCTCATCCTAGTCTATGCCTTCTTTCTGAGAGAAACCTCAGGTAACAAATATACCTTTAAAATTTTCAATACTACCATTACTAGCATGCTTGATCTTATAAAGTCATCTGGAAGTTGCTATGGAATTCCCTTCAGGTTTAGGAACAAATTCCCAAACATCTTTCTTCATAATAGACTTGTATTCCTCTACCATTGCATCTTTCCAGACTTGTTGTTTAGCATCTTTTTTCATAGGTGGAAGGTTCTGAATCACTTGATGTGACTCATGTGTGCAACATACCTTGAATATATGTTAGGTTGATTTCACTCTCTGGATGAGACTAATGGTGCTCCATGCCTCTCTGTATCTTGTAGAATGTCTCGACACTATGTAGATCTTCTCTTAGCAGGAGGTTCATCAAGTGACCTATCAACTCGTTCTACTGGTTCTTTAGGAGTTAGCGAATATGAGAACTCTTTTGGATTCTCCCTCTTGTATTTGAATGGGGAGAACGAGAATATGGGTCCTCCATCATGGGAGTCTCATTCTCCTCCAATTATGTATCACTTTGAAGCTCCTTTTTTTCTTTTTTCTTTTCTATCCCACAATACTGCACTAACCAATTCTATGGCTATCTGGCCTATCCAAGATGCTGACTATTCCTCGACAGTCCTGACTATAACTCAATTGAGTATTTGATACTACAACCCCTGGTTGTCTGAGTCATGTACCATGACTCACCGATATCTGAGCCATGTACCACTGCATGACTTACTTGTGTCTAAGTGAGGTATTACTACATGACTTGTCGATGTCTGAGCCATGTACTACTGCATGACTTACTAATGTGGAAAATGCTCGAGTCATGTACCACATGACTAATTGGTGGTGATTTGTAACTAGACCAAATTTATATTTTTCATTCTTCTTTGTTGGTCATAAAATTTCCCTACAAACCAAATTCATTCAAATGGTTAACAACATTGCATGATCATGAAATTCAATCATATGAATATTTCTATGCAATGACAATAGTTCACACATTCATGCAAACCTTTTAACCAATGTTTTAACACAACCACCATCCATATCTCATGGAATGTTATGCAACCCCATATTCTACTTAATTAATCATAACATGTACTATATAAGCTTTACTATTCACCATTAAAAGAAAATTATAACATATGCTCATCGTGTTATACTATAACACACTTCCTAATTCTAGGAATACATATTTGCATATAACTGTAATGAAACATATTCAAAACCATTCAGATATGATTTACAAGAGAATTTGATAATCAAAATACACATACTTATCTTTTATTGTTTTGTGGGTCCCTCTTGATATTTGCTTCCTTGCGGAGATTACTGGAGTCTCTAGGTCTTGATCTTCACTTCATCTTAACTTGCAAATTTGGGCTTATACAAGAGGTAGTAAATCTCTGCATAGGTGAAGGAAGTGTCATGCATAATATGGCACATTATTCCATGGATAAAATTGCTTTGAACTCATCATTCCTATCTTCATCCTTGCCATAAGAAAAATGTTTTTTTTCTTTGATGGAGGATTCTTGCTTTGGATTCACCCTTCCTCTTGGAGGTAATCATGCCATAACCTCTCAAATTTAGGTTGCACATCTCGGCCATTAATAATAGCCAAGAATGCCTCCCGTTATGATGGGAGACCGTCAATAACGATTTGAATGAGATCATCTTCATCCACCACTGCTCTAACGCTAGTAAGATGATCTCTTACCTAACATATCTTTGTGAAGAAGGTGGCCATTGTCTCGTCCTTCTCCATTTTCAAGTTCTAGAGCTTATTCTTCAATGCACTCTTTTGACTCAGAGCCTTCTTCTCATAGAAATTTGTCAATGTATCGAAACATTCCTTTGTGGTCTTTAAAGGAGTAATCTCAGGCATCAAGTAATCATTCAACGAATCATAGATGATCTATTTATATTTGTTTTTTTCTTCTTGAAGTTGATGTGCCATGCATTAGATGTAGGATTCTCAACCAAATTGGATAGATATCCATTTGAGTCACATTCTTTCAGTACGATTAAAAGCTTGGTATTCCAAGTGTTGAAATTCAAAGTTCCTTCAAGACAGTCTTCGAGTCTTACTAAGATCAATGCCATTGTATTCAAGTACTGTGCTCAACTTAGGATCTACATAGGCTCAAGATTGCTTTTCAATACTTAGCTCCTTTACTCCCTAAGCTATGATACCATGTTGATTTTTGTGCAAATATGTTGAGCTTTGATATTTAATTAATTAAGTGCAGAAATACTAGATACTTGAAATCAATGAACCATTCATACACATAAACATTTAGCCATAACACATGATGTACCATGGGGATAACATGGGGATAACCTTCAAAACAATGAGGATTAAAATCCCTTGCAAAAATTCTTAATATAATTATGATAAGTAGTAGAGAACGTCTTTTATAATAGGAGATTGTTTTCAACACCCTAGGTGCAAGATAAGAGAGAACATACACCCCAGGTGTAGATACCGAGTAATATAGAATAGAGATCAAACAAATGATCTTTGCAATGTGTTCAACACATTAATAACTAACAAGAATTAGTTCCATGCAAGGTGTAGCGAAGCATTGCGTGGGGACTTGGGATCCCATGCAAACTATAGCGAATGCTCTCCTTAAAAAGTTACTATGCACCTTAGTTTATTCACTCTTGCATACACAATGCGCAATTCCTTTCTTCTTTGACATTAAATAATTCTCTACTAACTTCAAAGTGAACTCACCTCATAATTGGATGTAAGATCACTTAGTTAGTATGCTAGCTTAGGTGTCATCATGCAATAGTTGTAACTCAAGTGTCATTACTTAAGTGTCATATTTTAACTTAAGTGTCATCGCAAAACACTTTAGTTAACAAGTTCATTTTGATTAACACTTTCATTCTATTCTTAACTGGAATCATGCTGATTGATTTTACTGAACTGATCACTATGATTTCTGCTTTAATTAACTGATGCATACATTGTTACTTTAACTAAGGTATACATTATTATTTTAATTGAAGCTTTAACAAATTGAGTTATATTTAGTGAACTGAAGTCCTCTTATGAGAATCCAGATTCTCTTTGTTCTCTATGCATTTATCTTTGATCTCTTACATCATGGTCAATATGTGTTAACTTTAATTTATCTATCATATAATATTATACTGAGAAGATTTTTCTAATGCTAGATAATATTATATTACTCTTGGATCAAGTGATCATATGCTAAAGTAAGTCACTCTCAAGGCGGTCAGTCTCTATAGGAGACTTAATAGCTTTATCCATATCGAATGACCATGGTTAGTAATACATCACACAACATTAATGATTCGACATGCAAAGCATCACATCTACACCAGAGGTCCACCTCATCACATGAGGATCCGACTTGACACACACGTTCTTATCTTTGTGTTACACCAAAATCTTGCACTGTTGAGCCATGTGTCAACCCTTTTCCTAATCCCCAAATTTCTGTGTCAACCCTTTTCCTATCACATGTGGGATTACATGATCCTTCACGACATTAAGTATAATCCTCTTCACTTTTATATCATTCTTTTAAAAAACAAGCTTGTTTACAGTACTTGTAGGAACCGTAACTGGATTAGCCTAAGTACTCTTAACTATATCCCACAGTTCATTCTCTTGAAGAATCAATACTATATTATCCTTCCATGGACTAAAGTTGGCTTCCCCACTCATCCTATATTCAATCCTTAACCCAGTATCCATGACCAAGATAAGTCCAAGAACCCGTAAAATGAAACTAACCACCTGTTTTCCCTTCTTTCCAAATTTGAACTTAATTATTGATCTGTGTTTCTGTTCTCATAGTGGCTTTGATACCATGAATTTTTTTTGTGTGTTCCCAACCTAGTTTCCGTTGATGTATTTGTAACTTTAGAAGATATTATGATGTTTATTATCACTATATGTTGTTGTACCCCCATCGGAGATGTGTTTGCCTCCTTTCAGGATGTCATTATTGTGTATGGACCTTGAGGTACAACCTTCGTTGTAAGTCGGGGCAATATTCCCCAATATAACATCATGTAATATATTTTTGGAGTCTCTCTAGGATAAGTTGGCCCTGTTATGGTAAGAGTGAAGAAAATAAATGGCATTAACATGAATATTTCATTCATAGATTCTGTCAAACACTTGAATGTCTAGGGTTTATGACTAAAATTTACTCTTAAACTTGAAATAAAAACCACCATATTCAAGATCTTCTCAATACTAAAGTATTCATTCATACTTGAAAACAAAGATGTTTTGGTCAACAGACCGAGCAAAACCCCAACTCCTGGGGAAAACCCTAAGAAGAAGATTTTTCATTAAGAAGAGAATAAATTTCAATACACTGAAATTTATCTTTTAAATCCTCACAGGAAATTTTTTCTAAATTTGAAATAACAACAAAATAACTCAGAAACATAAATTATCTCAAAATATGTGCCAATCTCAAAATTCATTCCTGAAAGATGTTGTACGAATTGTACGGTCTACTACTTTTTTGCCTCAATTTCTGAGCCCACTCATCCTGTAATTAGTGTTGTACGGTTTGCATTTAATGCTATTGTCACTTCCTAGGATTTGAGCCCAAATGTATGGCTACAATAAATGATTAGGTATGACTGCTACAGGATTTTTAGGGAATCGTGATGGTCCTCTCTCTTGAAAATTGTGCCCTTCCTCTCTTGGCTCTCTTCTTGGTATTCAATCTCCTTCTTCTATGTTGGTGTAATCAATTTGTCCTTTCTGTCTTGATTTAAAATTTAAAATTTGTAACTACCTATCTAACCACCTAATCTAGGGTTGAGATACTTTTACAAAATCAAGGGTCAACATTTAATGCACTCACATTTAATAATTAGTTCACTTTAATTATTAAACAAACTTTAAAATGAGACCCATTCTATAAAGTACAAAACATCACTTTATTTATATATAACTCACTTTATACATAAATATACAAAGGGAAAATTCGAAGTCCTCTTCATCACACCACACCAAAAATATAAAGAGGATCTTGAGAGTTAAATTTTCAACAATCCCTCTTAACGAGGAAGGTCCACATCACCATCACCATCTCTGACTCTTGCCACACCTCCCTCCTGCTCTGGAATCACTCTCGGATATATATGCTCAACTCCATATTGGAACTTTGAATCCTGAGACTAGACCTGAGCCTCATCCACCTACTCATCTACACCATCGTTGGAATGCATGAGTTTCCTTCCAATGCTCTGGAGAGAGTCACTCTCCTCATTAAAGCCATGAATTTCAGATGCAACTCTTGCCGTATCCTCTGACTCTGACAATGACCCACCTGCTCTTGGTCGTACAATGTTCCCTCTCAAAACATAGAGCCTATCCCTGCGATCTCCTAATAGAATAGTGGTATCATTTGGATCATCTCTCCAATACATGAACACATGGACATACCTCACCATCATACCACAACCATCATCCTCAAAGGATGACAGTGATAGTTTGCTAACTCTCATCCTAGGTACAAAAAGCACTCTGTGTATCTCTAGGATCTCACCAAGGTCTAGTTGGAACTTTACTGTTCCAATCCCTCGTATTTCTATCTGAGGAATATCAATATATTTTTGAATGAAGTGTCTTTTCCCTAACTTTGTGATGATATAAAAGATATCATATATTTTAGTCATATGTCTGGTTTCTCCACTGTCAACAACCGAGACATTCTAAAAAACTGAGCTCCCTATACCAGAATCGATTGAGACAAGAGAAAACTCTTGCTCAAACTTCATTGCATAGTCTTCTACTGCTATGATGCCATATCTCTTTGATGATTCTTTTGTTTCAAATTCTTCTTCTCAAGACACTTCGAGGCATAATGTGTGATCTGAACACACTGGTACCATATGATCTAACTGATGTCTTTCTTCTTCTTGTTAACTTTTGTTGCAAGTGCCACATTATGCTCCACCTCTTCATTGACATGAATACCCATATACCTTTCTGAAATTTCCTCTTGAGTAAAGTCATCCCATAGTCTGGACCAATTTAGAAGCTTCTCCCTACCGACAATGAACTTAACAAATACTTCCCACTTCTTGGTGAAACCCTTTGGGGCTATCCTCACCAGTTCTGAATTTGGGACACTATCTCCCACGACTGATAACTCATCTTTGAATTACACCACTCGAGTTAAATAGGAGGCCACACCTTCATCTTTGTTCATCTTGACATTGTGCAACTTTTCCTTTAGTGCCATTTTTTGGTTCTCGTTCTTAGCTTCAAATAACTGGTTCAGGGTATCCCACATGTCTTTAGCAGTCTTCTTCTCTGCCAAATGTGGAATAAGATGATCCTCTACTCCATCTAGGATCACTCTTGGGCTCTGGCTTCTAGGGCTTCAAATTCATCTAGTTTGTCATTGTCTATAGGCTTGGTCATCTTGGTGTTAGAAAAATTCCATATTTCCATTCTTTAAGCACAACAATTATTCTAACTTTCCAAGAAAGATAGTTGGATATACCATCCAACCTATCTTCATATTGTATGCTTATCATTGGAATTAACTTACAACAAATATTTTAACTTGAAAGACAACACAAATTCTGACCGTGAATCAAAACCTTGTGTTAGAATTGTTGTGCCATTTAGATAATCAAGCAACGAGTCCACATTATTGATGCAATGAATATGAATGAATTATACAAACTGAACAAATCAAATCTCACAAGAAATAGATAAGTATTGCTCAGAGAATTGCAATATTATCTTCATTACATAATCCGGTGTTACAATAGTGTTACATAGGAAGGATTTTGAATCATTAGGGATGAATTCGAATCTAGCAACTGGATGTGAATGTATCTGACTGCATGGCTAACTAAAGACATCTAAATCACTTATGGATTCCAAGTGGTTAACTCCATATGTCTAACTAAGTCACACAATCAGTTATAATAAGTTAACTTAGTCTAATTGAAGTGGTAGGTGAGAAAAAGGAGACTTATCCACATGCATCCATGCATGACTGGGGCTAACTAAACTGAAAGTAACTGAATAATAACTAATACTAACTAGTTCCAACTCTAAGTAATTGAAGGAGGTTGGTGTCGGGACTCCCAGTGGCTCCTAAAATGTAGGGATTGGCCTAGGAGGCGCCTAAAATGATGCATGGAAATGCAGTCAGTCTCAGTTATCCTCTATCAATGTTCCCCACACTCTAGTGACTAGTACATGTGGCCCCATTAGGCCAAGTGGACCCAATGGTACTATTGGACCCAATAATTAAATAAATCTCCTAAGTTAGGATAAAATAATATAATATAAAGTTTGGTTAAGGGAGGATTATAAATCCTAACACCCCCCTGAATCCTAACTTGGAAAACTGTGGTATCTGGAAACAAGGCCAGAAGTCACCCATATACAATCTAAAAGATAAAAAATGTTTCTTAATAAACCGAGGAAATAGGGGAAAACCTCATGGGAACCCCCCCCCCCCTCAAGATAAGCAGAAATAGGAACCGAGAGTCAAACCTTAACACCTAAAAGAGACTTGAGAAAGGAAAATCTCTTTTTTGTGAAAGACTTGGTGAAAATGTCTGCAATCTGATCCTCCATAGGACAGTAGTGCAGTGTGATGGTTTTGTCATGCACTGGTTCCCGGATGTTGTGCATGTGAACCTCTATGCATTTTGTCCTCTGCTTCTGAACTGGATCACTAGAAATTTTGATAGTACTCTGGTTATCGTAATAAGGATCCAATGTAGACAAAGTATGAATACCAAACTTTGTTAATATGCCATGTAACCATATTGCTTGAATAACTACATTCATAGCTCCCCGATACTCTACTTTTGCTGACGAGAGTGCAAGTGCTGCTTGCTTCTTGTTGGACCAACAAATTGGACAAGATCCAATCATGAATACAAAACCCGAGGTGTATTTCCTATCATTTCCATATCCTACCCATTATGAGTCTATGAATCCTATGAGATCAAGCCATGCTCCAACTGCATAGTGAATCCCATAATCTATAGTACCCTGCACATAGTGCAAGATTCTCTTTGTTTCCTTTTAGTGTAGCTCATGTGGCTCCTGCATGTATGTTGCAACAACACTCACAACATAGGATATGTCTGGTCTCGAGTGTGTGAGATACAGAAGGATACCAATGAGCTGTCTATAGAGAGTGCTATCTACCAAAGGTGTGGAGCCACCTTCTTCAAGCCTAATGTCAGATAGAAAGGGACAAGGGGTGGCCTTACAATCTTCCACGTGAAATATCCTAAGCATGTTTGATGAAGATCTAGACTGTGAGATCATGATTCCCAAAATCTTTTGACTTAATTCGAGACCAATGAACTGTCTTAATAGTCCTAAGTCAGTCATAGAAAATTCTTTGTTTAGAGCAGACTTGATGCTTCTCAATCTAGCAGTAGAGCTGCTAGTAATGAGCAAGTCATCCACACACAATACAATCAAAAGCAAGAAACCCTCTTTCTTATGCATGTAGACATTGCAATCTGATTTGCATCTTTCAAATTTCTGAGATAGGAGGAAGGAATCCATCTTGGAGTACCATGCCCTTGGGGCTTGTTTGAGTCCATATAGTGATTTTCTCAGTTTGCAAACTAAGGAAGGATCATCAATAAACCCCTCATGTTGTTTCATGTATATCTCTTTCTTCAAATAACCATGGAGGAAGGAACTTTTCACATCGATGTGATGTACCTCCCATATTTTGGAAGCTGCAACTGCTAAGACAAGCCTGATGAAATCCATTTTAGCTACTGGAGCGAATGTCTCATTGTAGTCCAAACCTTGAACATAAGAGTATCTTTTGGCCACCATTCGATCCTTGTACTTGGTTGTGGTTCCATTAGAAGCTATCTTGGTCTTGTAGATCCTTGCACTGAACAAGCTTCCTCCCTAGAGGTAAGGAGACAAGTTCCCAGGTTTTATTTTCATGTAGCAAATCAAATTCCTCATCCATAGCTACTTGTCATTTAGGATCATGGAAATATTCCTTAAATGTTTGAGGATATGACCCCAACATCATGAAACACCTCTCAGGGAGAAGTGGATATGTGTGGGATAGTGTAACATTCTCTTTCTAATATTGGGAACTCGTTCTTCTCTTGTCATCTGGATCCCCAACACCATTTCCAGCTGCTTATATGAGCTGCTGAGCCCATTTAGGCTGTTGAAATGAGGTAGATGTTGGATATGGATCTAGATCTCTTTGAGGTGTAAGCTCAATATCTAGATCATGTTGGTGTTCCTCCTCTTTTGAATCTGAATTTGAAATGTCAAGTAATGAAACTATATTTGCAATAGGAATTAAAGGAATTTTTATACCTTTATCTGCTTCGAATAGAAGTTGTGGTTGTGCCTGAACTGTGTATGGCATGAAATGAGAGAAAGTATATGCCTTGGAGGCATGATCAACACTTCCTTTCACTACAATATACCTAGTTGAGATATTTGTGATCTCTACTAAGTCAAGTCCAAACACCTCTTGCTTCGGTGAGCCAGTGTGAGTCATCTGGTATACAAACAACATATTAGTTGCAAGGGAGGGCACAAAGAGGACAATTTTGAACTCACCATGCTGGGTTTTGATGGTACCTCTTCCTGTTGCTGGAAGCTAGGAATCATTTCCCATGTGAATAGAAGGCCCTTCTGTGAGGTTGAGAGTGAAGAATAAATCCTTGGAGGCAACCATGTGGTTGGATTCTCCAGAATCAATCAAATAAGTTGTTGACCGAGGGAGGCCAACTTTCAAGGCATGACACCTCTCATGTCCATCATCAGACTTATTTTCTCGTTATGGGAGAGCAATGTTATTTTGATTTACGATAGCAGTCAGCTGGTCTACTTGCTTCTTCATACAAGAGTATTCTGGATTAAAACCCCTCATACAATAGGGACACATCTTCTTTTTGAACTTATTCTTCTTCTTAGAGCTCGAAGCTCCTTCAGAACTCTTCTGATTCTCTTTAGGATTCAAATCAGTTGTCTAGTGCTCCTTCCCCTTAGACTTCCCTTTATTTGGCACTTTGTTAGAGTCTGTCACTAGGAGGGATTGATCTTTGGAACTCTTCATGACTCCCATCTGGATCAACTTCTCTTGCTCCTATATTAAGGACTCAACAAAGGAATCAAGTGAGGGCATCTTCCAATTATGAATGGAAGCTCTCCTGGAATGGAATATTGAGACAAATACAAAATACTCAGTACCTAGTTTTTTGAGTATGGAGAGCACATGTTGCTCATCCTTTTTTTCTATTCCGCATTATCTGCATTGAAGTGCAAGAGACTTGAATTTAGTAAAGAATTGTTGCACAGTCTCAAAACTGCTGGGATGTAAGTCTATCAACTAGTTCTCCAGAATGTGTCCCCGAAGCTCATCTTTCTTACCAAACAAGACTTCAAGCTTCTACCAATATTACCTGGGAATCCTTAAACCTTCAAGGTGAAACAGGAGATCTCTAGATATGTGAGTACATAGATAACCGAAAGCTTCATATAAGCGGTTCAGAAACTTGTTTTTCTTTGCTGAATAATGGGGCTCGACCTCCCTTCCAAGTATTATCCCGAAGTATCCTTTGTTGCACAAGGAAAATTGTATATCTTCCCTACAATCAACATAATTTAAGGGTGTTAGGATTCGAGGTGTGGAGGGTTGATAATCCATAATTCTCCTGCTGGAAAAAGACAATATCTTCACACAAGCTACGTAGCACCTGTAGAAATTTCACTGCAAAACCAAAATCATTCGAAATATGTTAGAATCAATCCTTCCCTCTCGACATGAACACTTTCTCAAGGTCTGTTACGCCTGCAATGCCACTCTGAATAAATTCAGAGGATGCAAGGCACTCTTTGCGGGACTTCTGTGGAAACCCAATTGCTTTTGGTGTTCAATGGATAGTAGACAGATTTGAATCTTGCTTGAGATGTATCTGATACCATGTTAGAATTGTTGTGCTAGTTATATCATCAAGCAATGAGTCCAAATTATTGATGTAGTGAATATGAATGAATTATACAAATTGAACAAATCAAATCTCACAGGAAACATACAAGTATTGCTTAGAGAATTACAATATTATCTTCATGACATAATCTAGTGTTACAATAGTGTTACATAAGAAATAATTCGAATAATTAGGAATGAATTCGAATCTACCAACTGGATGTGACTGAATCTGACTGCATGGCTAACTAAGATGTCTAAATCACTATTGGAGTCCAAGTGGTTAACTCCATATGTCTAACTAAGTCACACAATCAGTTATAATCAGTTAACTCAGTCTAACTAAGGTGGTAGGTGAGAAAAGGCGCCTTATCCACATGAAACCATGCATAACTGGCGTAAAATAAACAGAAAGTAAACTAAATGAAAGTAACTGAAGAAAAACTAAGCTTAACTAGTTCCAACTCCAAGTAATTGAAGGAGGTTGGTGCCGGGACTCCCAGTGGCTCCTAAAATGTAGGGATTGGCCTAGGAGGTTCCTAAACTGATGCATGGAAGTGCAATTAGTCTCAGTTAGCCTCTATCAGTGTTCCCCACACTCTAATGACTCGTGCATGTGGCCCCATTAGGCCATGTGGACCCAATGGTACTAGTGGACCCAATAATTAAATAAAACTCCTACGTTAGGCTAAAATAATCTAATAGACATTTTGGTAAAGGGAGGGTTATAAATCCTAACACCTTGAACCCTAATTCTGTTTTGCTCTGATATCATGAAGAAATGACATTAACATGAATATTTCATTCATACATTATGTCAAACACTTGAATGTCTAGGGTTTAGGATTAAAGATTTACTCTTAAACTTGAAATAAAAACCACCATATTCAATATCTTCTCAACACTGAAGTATTCATTCACACATGAAAACACAGATGTTTTGGTCAACAGACCAGACAAAACCCCAACTCTCAGGGAAAACCCTAAGAAGATGATTTTCATTTAGAACAGCAGATTTTCCAATACACTGAAATTTATCTTTTAAACACTCACATGCAAAATTTTCCAAATATGAAATAGCAGCAAAATATCTCGGAAACATAAATTATCTTAAAATCTGCACCAACCTCGAAATTTGTGCCTAAAAATTGCTGTATGGATATTACGGTATGCTGTACTTTTTTTCCTCAATTTTTGATCCTGCATGTGCTGTCATTGATGTTGTATGGTCTGCATTTAATGTTGGTGTCACTTCTTGTGATTCGAGCCCACACATGTGGCTGCAATAAATGTTGAGGTACGATTGCTGCAGGATGCCTAGGGAATCATGTTGCTCCTCTCTCTTGAAAATCATGCTCTTCCTCTCTTGGCTCTCTTCTTGGTCTTCAATCTTCTTCTTCTCTGATGGTGTAATCAATTTGTCCTTTCTCTCTTGTTTTATACTTTAAAATTTGTAACTACCTATCTAACCACCTAATCTAGGGTTGATATACTTTTACAAATCAAGGGTCATAATTTAATGCACCCACATTTAATAATTAATTCACTTTAATTATTAAAAAAACTTTAAAATGAGACCCATTCTATAAAGTACAAAATATCACTTTATTTATATATAACTCAATTTATACATAAATATACAAATGACAAATTGTAAGTCCTCTTCATCACACCACACAAAAAATATAAACAAGACCTTTAGAGTTAACTTTTCAACAAAGAGGTCGGGCCTCGTCATGTATTAGGTCAGTCACTTAAAGGGTATACATATGGAGGCACCCTCCCTCATTTACACACTAACACTCACTCAAGTTTGCATGAGGAGAGAGGGAGGGACAATGAGGAGAGATAGATAGATGCAAAAGACTTCTTCTTATTGGGTTTGTTTATCTTGTGATATAGTCTTTGTGACAGAACTATTCCGAGGAAGTTTGTGGAGTTTTCTCCTTTATGGTTTCCCCGTTGAAAATCTGTGTCTTTTTTATTTGGTCTATACTATGTGTCTTGCCGTACTTGTTATTCTTTCATATAAAGAGCCTAATAAAGCTAATTATATTAGAAAAACTAACAAGGTATCAGAAGATAATGGGATTCATTCATTCAAGGGGAATGCGTAAGAAGGAAGTTGATCTCTTTCAACCGACTCCAAGAAGAATGCACACAAGAAGAAGCTCGGCTCATAACACGAGAAGAGAAGATGGGAGCAACTGAAGATCAATCTCTTGCAATCCACACTAGAAAGAACTACAAGAAGAAGGATAACCACCATCACAAGAATAAGAAGGACAAGAAACAAAATAAGTTCAGAAAAGATCCTTCCAACTTTCGATGCTACACTTATCATGAAAAAGTTACACTTTGCAAGAGACTGCCCCAAAAAAATACGAGGCAACATGCTCACATTGCCGAAGACGATGAACCAACAAACAAAAGATTCAGAAGAGAGAAGGATGATTCAGATGAAGATTATGTGCTAATCTCAGCACTCACAGACACTATCTCACATGGAAGCAATGATTGGCTTCTGAATGATGGGGCATCTAAACACATGATGAGATACAAAGAATCATTCGTCAATATTATGAGCATGAGTCACCTCACAAGGTGAAACTTGGGAATGATTATTAATATCCCATAAAAGGAAGTGGAGAAGCTTCATACAAGCTAGATTTAAGAAAATATTTAAAGATGAAGGATGTGCTATATGTTCTAGGATTGAAGAAGAATATTCTCTCCATCTTTGCACTAGATGCAAAGGGAATGGGAGTTGCGTTTGTTGATGGCCAAGTTCCAATGTGGCCTAAAGGAAAGACAATAGATGATGCAATAGTTATTAGAGAACAAGGTGGAGGCTTGTACAAACTAAATGACAACCTGGACACGCATTGGTTCATGACTCAATGGAACCAAATGAACTATGGCACTGAAGGCTTGCACATGTGCATTATAGAGCACTACCGATTGAAAGAAAAGCATTCTCAGGACTTCCATAAATCCAATCAAAGCATGAAGGAGTTTGCAAAGGATTAGCACAAGGAAAGAATGCAAAGAAGGCATTTCCTAGTAGTGAAAGTAAAGTTGAAGGAATACTAAAAATAGTACACTCGGATGTATGTGGTCCCATGTCTTCTAGCTCATTAAGCATGTATGTGTATTGTGTTTCCTTTGTAGATGATTTCTCACACAAGACTTGGATATATTTATTGAAAGGGAAAAATGAAGTATTCAATAAGTTTAAGGAATTCAAAGCCTTGGCCGAGAACCACACTTAAAGGAAGATCAAGACTCTACAATCAAATAATGGCAAAGAGTTCGCCTTGAAATAAGTCAAGGAACCTTGTAGAGAGTTTGGGATTAAGAGGGAGTTAAGCATACCTTACAATACTCAACAAAAAGGAGTTGCGGAACGAAAGAACTAAACCATAATGGAAGCAACGAAAGCAATGCTACATGACCAGGATATTCCAATGGACCTTTGGGCGAAAGCAACAAGAACGACTATGTATGTACAGAACCATACTCCTCATCGAGTACTTGAAATTGAGACTCCTGAAGAGGCTTTCTCAGTAGAGAAACCAGAATTCAACCATCTCAGAATATTTGGCATCCTAATGTACATACATATCCCAAAGGAGAAGATGACCAAGCTCGATCCTTCTGGGAGGAAGGGAATATTTGTAGGATACAATGATACATCAAAGGCCTACCGAATATACTTCCAAGGATTCGAGAATATCGACATCAGTAGAGATGTAACCTTTGATGAGGACTCGACACACTCTAGATCTAGGAAGCTACTTGTTGAATAGGTTGAGGAACCTGAAGGAATGAGAGTCTGAGGTACAAAAATTGTAGAAGCAATTCCAGAATACCATGAAGATCATGACATGATAGAACCACAAGAGCCTATAGAGACACTTTACGAGAAGGAATCCCACAAGAGGAAACCAACATGGGCATGATGTCTCATAAAAGATGCAGAAAGGCATGGCGCTCCAGAAGGGATGCATAGATAAAGGAAAAGACCAAAACCTTACAATATCTGTGTGGCTCTACTGTGTGAAATCATTGACAAGGAACCTTCCAATTATGAAGAGGATGCAGAAAAGAAATAATGGAAGGATTCCATGATCGAAGAATATCAGTTGATTTTGAAGAATGGTGTCTGGGAGCTAGTTCTAAGACCAAAAAGGAAGTCTATCATGACTTTGAAGTGGATCTACACGATCAAGCATGTTGTAGATGGTAGCATTGAGAAACACAAGGCAAGATTCGTGGTGTGAGGCTTCTCACAGAAAGAAGGCATAGAATACGAGGAGACATTTTCACCTATAGCGAGGTACACTTCCATTACATCTATACTTGTATTGGCTGCAGTTATGAGATGGAAGATACACCAACTAGACATCATGAAAACATTCTTGAATGGTGTAGTCGAGGAGGAAGTGTACATATGAACAACCAATAGGATTTAAGACACATGATAGGAAGACGCATGTGTAAAAATTGAATAATTCCTGGTATGGATTGAAACAAGCACCTAGAACAGGGTACGATGTGATGGATAGCTTCCTAATGATCCTAGGATTTACTAAGAGTAAAGTGGATTCCCACCTTTACTTCAAGGTTGAAGGCATAATACCAATGATGCTACTGCTATATGTTGATGACCTATTCTTGACAGGAGAGGACGAACTCATTGAAGATACAAAGATGATACTTTCTACTAAGTTCGATATGAAATACTTAGGGATGATGCACTCATTCTTAGGCATGAAGGTGTGGTAGAGTGCAGATGGTATTTTCCTTGGTCAAGGAAAGTATGCAATGGATATTCTGCAGAGATTAGAATGCTGGACTGCAAGGCGATAGCCACACATAAGGAATTGGAATTGAATCTTCATCAGATTTGGTTGATGCCATGATGTATCATCAGTTGATTGGCTCATTGATGTACCTGACGAATACGAGATCAGAAATATGCTTTGCTGTGAACACCCTGAGCTAGTTCTTGACGGATCTGTGACATTTTCACTTAGTTTCTGCAAAGCATGTATTGAGGTACCTAAAGGGTACGATGGATTATGGGCTCAAGTATGTTGTGAATAAGAAGATTAACCTGCACGGTTATGTTGATTTGGATTGGGCGGGTACCACCATTGTTACAAAGAGAACTTCAGGTTGTTGCTTCAGTTTGGGATCTGGCATGATGTCCTGGTTTAGCAGGAAACAATCCCGTGTGGCGCTAAGTACAACTGAGGTAGAGTATGTTTCCGCTTGCTTGGCTAGTTGTGAGGCAGTATGGATGCAGAAGCTACTGTCTGATTTGTTTGATCTCTAGTTAGAAGAGACTTGTATCTTCTGCGACAATTAGAGTTATGTGAAGCTGTCAGAGTGTTGTTCAGGATTAAACACCCTTGTCACCTAGGGTCTGGGGTTACCAACTTACTAATAACCTTGCAAACAATCAACTTTAATAGAGAAAAGAAAGGAAATAGGAAGAAAGTCTTGACTCACCCGATTATCAACGGTTGATCCAATCTTGATCTTCTTCCGCTCCTCTTCTCTCCAAAGCTTCAAGGGATGCACCTCCTTCACCTGCAAAGAGCAAATTCTCCAAGTACAATCTTATACATGTATATATGAAAGGTTAGATAAACAATATATCAAGTACATAATCAAATATATTCATCAACCATTATACATGAAAGAGACTCAACACAATGTTGGAAGAAGAATTCTCTTTATTAACAATCAGTGAATGAGATAAGAGTACAACCCAGCTTCTGAGACAATGACTCCTCTGCAACCAAATGATTATGAGTTATGCTGCTCCAAGACTTCTGAATATATACCACCAGCATAAATTTGCTCTCCAAAATTTATTGATTAATGCCCTCCCCAAGGCCTCTATTTATAATTTGGGAAATAGAGTGGTTTCGAAGGTTGAGGAGGTTGAAACAATTAGGACAGTTAATGATTAGGACCCAACTAATCTCCATTAATCGTGATTTATATTTTTTAATGTCGAATCAAGATGTACGCGACTATTGATACAGGTAACCCGTGTATGACACGCGAGTTGCTTAAAAGAAACCCACGTACGCTGATGTACGTGGGTTGTAATGTATATAGTCACGTACAATACACGAGTTGTCAATGGAAATAGTCCCGTACATATGCGAGTTGCAATGAGGATAGTTGCGTATGCAACTCAACACTTAACAAAATAATATGGCAAGCTGGTTCAAGGGTAAATGCATCCCAAGTCATGCCCATCTATAGTGTTTTGGAAAAATTCAATCCTAAGATGTCCTTTTGTGTACCAACATAAGGAATGTCGGCACTCGGATGGAGAAGTGCCATTTGGGTTGATAACAGATGCCCCCTAATATGTGAGGTCAGAGGGAAACGATGGTTGAAATACATTATAATCATTATCTTGGAGAACTCAGAAGTCCAATGGAGCAGAGGTAGTACCTGAAACAAATACATAACAATGTCATATACAAAGTCACATCTGAGGATGCTATGTTCAATATACTGGAACACTAGATCCTTTACAATATTTGAGTACATCATATAGTATGGGTACAAGACCACGTGTATTACAAAGGTGGATCAAAGCCACAATATACAATAATGAGTCTTCATAGATCTGGAAGCTGTGTAAGTGACCACAACATAATCTTGCGCAACTTAGTCCATAGATATGAACCTAAGGTCTTTGTCAAAAATCCCAAAGAACCAGTACAATCCAAGCCATGTGAATAGATGTTATTGAAGTCAGTCATGGATAGGATTCAACAGATTGTCAACCAATAGGTGATAATCGACAACTGAAGCAAAGGAACTCACCAATAATGAAAGTGAATCCTAAGGTATGATCGTCAAAAACTCTAGGTCTTTGTCACCAGGAAGTGCTGATGCGGAACCATACTGTGATGAGGAAGGCAATAGATCCTCCAACAGATCACAAGAGTGACTAGGAACTGGGTAAAGGAAGGGAAACACAAGTAATAACAGATAAGACAATGATGGTATCAGGGTATAAATTAGATACAGGGTTAAGTCCTTGAACAGTGAGCACGACACAGAGATGACCCAAGGAAGCTTTTAACTTTGTAGATAGTACAACTAGACTTATCTTTCATGTAGGAGACATGATCAGATTTCCTAGGTAGAACTGACAAGAGGAGGAGTAAGAAACTCAAAGTAATAGCTGAACTGAACACTGAGACATGAGTATCGGAAAAGACAAAGAGTGCTATGTTCAAGGAAGACATGTTGCCATTGATTGAGAACCAAAAGAAATCTTCTTCCTTATCTTCCCTGTTAAATTTTAACGAGTCCAGGAAAGTCAACTCAAGTCTCTTCATTTTTTGACAAGCTTGAAGAGAAGAGGGAATAATGCTTGATAGTGTCATTGATTCGTGGATTTTATGAGCCCGAACTAGTACATGCTCACTTGGTGTTTTCATGTTTAGAGAGTCTGAAAACTTCGAAGAAGACTCCAAGGGGGTCCTTTTTCGTCCAATTTAGTCTCTTGAGGCCGAAAAAGTATAAAACATACCACATAAGAACTCTCTTAACTCGGAAATATCTATTTGAGTATGAGAAATGGGGCTTACAACAATAAACTCGATGCTTTGGTCTTGGTGTTTAACGAGCATGACAAAGACATGATGTACACTCGAAATATTTTTCATGTTTAGGTCCAGAGCATGAAAAAGAGAAAACTGAGCTCATATCGGGTGTTCCTTCTCTGTAAATTTAGTCCCTTAGGTCCAGAAAAGTGATAAACCTATACCTGAGAATACTCTTCTCAATTCCATAGAAAAGAGAGTGATCCTTTCTTGTATTATTCCACATGGTCTGAGAAAGAGATAACCTACCACTAATGTGGATGCCCATTCACATATTATTAACGAGGTTGAACAGACAAGTTTACTTGGCAGTCAAGTTTGTTTTGAGGAGTTAGACCTGGGCCTAAAGAAACTCCATAAGGGTGGGGAGTCTTATAAAGGGATAGCTTGTAAAAAGAGACCAAAATGAGGCTCAATTTGGCGTGAAAAATAGCTAAGAAGACTCCCCTGAACCTATGACAGTTGCAGCATGAGTATCGAAAGACAATAAGTAGGTTCTGAATGAGGATACTCATGGGAGGAAATTCCTATCCACGAAAGAACAATGGTATAAACAAGGAAATAATGGTTAAAGATACCATAGTCCGTGTAGAAGTGTTAATGCTAGGACTAAGATGGATTAGGTATAAATGCAGAATGCATGTGAAATGACCAAAAACCATCCTATATGAGCGAAAAAACAACTTTAAACGACCATAAACCTGTCACATGGAAGAAAAGATATGGCATTAGTTTAAAAAATATGAACTATAGGGAAAAAACCCACTTTGAAAATAATTTTTCTATAAATAGTTCAAAATATGAATAAAAAACTCACCATTTGATTTTTATCCAAAATAGACAAGTTTTACCTCTACCTTTGATTGCTCGGTGTGGATGACTCAGTGGAAAATTCTCGAAACCGCAAGTGCCAGGTAAAACTACACTCCATGCTATTTCATTTGATCCAAGAAAATTTCAATTTTGGGCCCAAATTTTGTATTTTCAAATGCCCTCAAAGCATGAACGCTATGTACGTGGGTATGGTATATAAACAGTCACGTACATGTGTTCTGTACGTGGGTTTCCTGGAGGAAAGTCGCATATAGTACGCGACTTTCCCAAAGGACAGTCGCATACACTGTGTGAGGTAGAAAAAAGAGTATATAGGGTCAAAAAATCAAATTTTTATATGAATTTAATGGTTTGAAATTGCTTGTTTATTAGATTGAAAGATGGTGCTTGAGTGGAGGGAGAGGGAACATGATGACATGGACCAAGAAGCTCTACAAGATGCCCCCATGGTAAATGTTTTACGGCAGAGTGGGTTATTGAAATTATTCTGTACCTCACCTATGTGGTCAAATGTTCGCCTATTAGAGTTTTTGATAAACTATTGGGATCACGATCTTGGCATGTTTGACCTTCAAGGTGAGTTTCTAGAGGTTACTTAGGAAGATGTCTATTTTATTTCTGGTTTATCACGACGGGGAGCTCCGGTGAACTTGGAAGGTACCGGCAAAGGTGGTGACCTTCTAAGTGTACAAAACTACATAGACATATACTGCGAGCCTGGCACTCAAAAGAGGGGTAGCTGCATCCCTATTGTTCAAATTCGCAACTTTCCTTTACAGGTATTGGCGAGTACTATAGTGAGGGTTGCAGGGTCATCATCACTTCACCTTTCAACTCGGAACCAAATGAGACTAGCAGTGGATTGTATACAGGGAGCCCTATATGACGGGTGTTCGAGAGTGATCCCGATAATGAGGAAACAACTCTCTGACTGCAAAAGAGGCAGGCAAAATAATTTTGGTTATTCCAGCATGTTGGTAGCCTTTTTCTTTGAGGGGGTGCCAGGTTTGAGTCCTGCAGTACCATTGCCAGTTCATTCTCCCCATCAGCCTAGATTGTGTAGGTGGGGAGAGATATTCCTCCACCAAGGAGGCGGTGGATCGGTCTAGAGTGTATATGACAACGACTTCTACTTTTGGTGGGAGCAACAGTTACTAGCCTTGGAGCAGTTTCCATATGTTGGGTTAGATTTTTGAGGTGATACTGACCTTGTCCTCCCTCCTGGAGGAGCATGAGGAGAGTCAGGTATTTTTATTTTCAAAATTTCAAAATTTTTATCAATTTTAATTATAAAGATATATACATATGTATAAGAGTTTTAATCCTTTTAAAATGTCAAAAAGCAGATATTGGACCAGTTTGCCCTGCTGGGCATCCACACATGTATGTGCGTCCTGTGTTGGGAGAGGACCAGGGTCTGATTAGGGTTCTTGAGGGAAAGCTGGCCAGGCTTACCTAGAGAGTACCTACCTTATGCTTTGATCATATCCATGCCATCATGCATGAGCTAGTGGTTAGTATACCACCTGTCTAGATACGCCTTATGAGGCACGTGGCAAGAGCAGTACTTGTGTATATTGATGCTGTTGAGGCTACTGAAGCCGAGGAGGCTGAAGAAGCTCGAGAGCAGGGTGATCAGGGTGACCAGGGTGGTCAAGCTTAGACTTAGGAGCATTTTGTGGACTTTGATCCATGTTTTGTATATTTTTTGTATATTATACAGTTATGATTGGATCTGAGGATCAGAAACTCGACCTATCTATATGGACAGATATTCACCAATATATATATATATATATATATATTGCCGGTTTATTTACAAATGTTTTTTATGTGTATGTTGTATATTTTTTATGCAAAATGTGTTAAATGCCAATCCAAGATATAATTAGCATATGCATCAGTTAATGAATTTTGATTTCTTGGAATATGATTGAATATAATAAACTCAAAATTTATTTCCAATAATCTAACTTGCATGAACTGACGTAGTAGAATAGGGTTCCGTACCTGATAATATCGATTGAGCTGGGAAACCACCAGCTGAGAGTCAAGTTGGACTTCTAGCTGAGTGATACCACGTGACAAAGCATCCCATAAAAGCTCAATGAAAGCCTTGTATTCAACTACATTATTGGTAGCAGGACCTAAGCAAGCGCCTCCTGAGGTGACTAACTGTCCCGTGAGCAAGTAAATGACCCATGCAGTGGAAGCCAAATTACAAGTGTGGCGACTGGAACCATCGGTGAAACCTACAAACGACTCGGAAGACATCTGTAACAACCAGCAAATGGTATAAAAAACACAAACCGATGAACTATTGTACATAAAAATACATACAATAAAATATAGGAAAAAGCGCTAAGCCTAAGCATAGTACTTTTTCAGGTAGAGCCCATTTCTAGGCTCAGGCAGCTTATTCCCTTCGAAATCAGTCAATTCATATGCGCCCTTCTTCAATACCTTTGACACGACATAAGGTCCCAACCACATAGACCTGAAATTTCCTGCCCCCAGGGTTCTTTGTGTTGATCCCAGAGCAAAACAAGCTCCCCTTCAGAAAAAAATTGAGGCTTGACTGATTTATCGTATTGGATTTTTACCCTATTTTTATGAGCTTCGTTTGCTATCTTCGCATCTCTACACTGCTCATCTAGATGTTCTAAATGTAATAAATGTTCTTCCATCTCAGTCGTATTAGGTAACACATGAATAGAAATTTTTAAGGACGAGATTTCGCATTTGACCAGGGTAACTGCTTCCACTCCATGAACAAGTTAGAAAGGAGAAAAACCTGTAGCGGTTTTCACATTGGTCCGATATGCCCAAAGTGCAGGATACAACATGATGTGCTAGTTGGAACGGGCTGCATTAATAGTACATTTGAGAATAATCTTCAAAGTTTTATTAACAGCCTCGACTTGACCGTTTGCTTGAGGATAGAACAACTATGAATGTTCTTGTCTAAACCCTATCATAGTGGTCAATTCAGTCATCATACTATTTTGGAAATGACTGCCATGGTTAGTGACAATCACTTTAGGGATACCGAATCGTGCGATAATTTGGTTGAAAATGAAAAAAGCTGCAGTTTCCCCGTCAGCTTTAAAGGTGGGCATTGCCTCTGCCCATTTCGTGAAATAATCTACAGTGAAAATGATATGTTTGTGCTCCCCAACCAAGACTGGGTTGCACATCACGTAATCTATCCCCCACTTCATAAAGGAGCCCATTGAGATGACAAGAAATAATGGAGTGGGATGCGACCGCATCTTTCTGGTGTAAAGCTGACACGGATGACATCGCTACACGACTTCCACACAATCTTTAAAGATCGTGGGCCAAAAACAACCGACACGTAAGATCTTCTGGGCCGTTGCTAACCCAGATAAATGACCCCCACATGCTCCACTATGGGCATCATTTAGGACAATGTCAGCTTCTTCGTGGGTAAGACATCGACGCAAAATGGAATCTAGCCCCCTATGATATAAAGTATCTCCAATAATGAGGTAGTTCTTGGCATGTATGTGTAGTTTACACCATTCTTCCCGCGAGAAGGCTGCAGGGTACTTCAAATTCTGGAGATAGATAAGTATATCTCTGTACTAGGGGTCAGAGGTGGAAATCAAAAAGATATGCTCATCTGGGAATGAGTCTTCTTCAATGGCTACATCTTCCTCTACTGGAAATTCTGCAATGAGCTCAACAAAAACTAAGGATTTTTTGGATTTGGCGGATTGAAAATCTAAGTCAAAATCTTGGAGAATGACTATCCATTTGTTGAATTTTCCTCCAACTATCCGTCGAGACAAAACATATTGAAAAGGATTAACATTTGCCACTACCGTCGTGGTCCTCAGTAATATGTAGTGACGCAACCTGTGAACAACATACACAGTTGCTAAGGCCAACTTCTCGACGTGGGAATACTGAAGTTCAGGTTTGACTAAAGCACGACTGAGATAGTAGATGACATGCTCTTGGAGCTTATCGTCCTCCTGGACTAGTACTACCCCTATGGTCGACTTAGATGCGGCCAGATACAATATAAAATCCATAGAGTAATCTGGCAGATGTAATAACGGTGCCGACAACAAAGCCTTTTTTAATGCCTCAAATGCGAGTTGTGCAATTTCATCCCATACAAATGGGGTGTCCTGTTTCAACAGGCGCATGAAACCTTTAGTAATCTTGGCATAATTTACAATAAAACGTCGAAGGAAATTGGACTTCCGCTGCAGGATCTGAAGCTTCCTGATAGAACGAGGAGGAGGCAGATTTACGATGGCCTCAACTTTCAAAGGATCCACCTGAATGCCTTTGTTGGAAACAATGAATTCAAGCAGTTTCCCTGACTCGACACAGAAAATGCACTTATGGGGATTCAAGTGAATTTTGTAGTATCTGTATCATTTAAAAATCAAACGCAAGTGATCTGGGTGATTGATCCTCTTACGAGAATGTGCTGGTAGATCATCAAGGTAGGGTTTGACAATGGCTTTAATGTCCTGAAAGGAAAAATTCATTGCCCGCTGAAAGGTTGCCCCAACATTTTTCAATCCAAAGGGAATTTTCTTGTATGCGAAGGTGCCCCAAGGACAAATAAAAGTTATTTTATTTTGGTCTTCCGGTTTAATTTGGATTTGATTATATCTGGAGAAACAATCCATAAATGAAAAGACTTCACTTCCTGCGCAAGCATCAATAATTTGATCTATAAATGGCATGGGGTAGTTGTCCTTAGGACATGCTTTGTTTAGATCTTGAAAGTCAGTACAAACGTGTATAGTCCCTTGATTTTTGTTAACAGGAACAGGGTTGGATACCCATTCTGTCAAAGCTATGGGATAAATGAAACTGGCTTTCAGCAGTTTCTCAACTTCAACCTTCACTGCTGTCGCTTTACGTGGGTTGACAGGTCTCATATTTGTTGAACGGGTCTAGCGTCAGGGTATGTTCAGATTTCATGCTCGACTATTGATGGATCAATGCCTGGCATCTCCTCATATGACCAGGCAAAAAAGTCACAGAATTCCTTAAACAAAGCAGTATAGATCGCAATCTCCTCTGGAGAGCAGTTTGCGCCGATGTGTACATTTTCCACAATGTTTGGATTTATAGAGATGTTGATAGGGATAGTGGGGAAATGTTTTCCATATTGCCCTCATCAAACGTTCCTTCCCTTGGTAAGCGATTAATAGGTGTATCAACATCACCCGCTAGTCTCATATGGAACTCCTGATTCTCTATCCTGCTTAACTCTGGAAGAACATAGGATCGATGGTGAAGATGTTCGCAGATCTTATCTCATCCACACATGGCTTCCAGAAAGGATTCATCCAAAGGTAAAATCATATCTAAGCAATCTCTAGAATGCAAAGAGTTCTTTTCCCAAGTAGGCAAATAGGCTTCTTCCAGTTCCTCTGAGATTGTGAGAGGGACTGGAATGGAATCAACATCGGTATGGACGATAGCTTAATAAGCCACTTTCGTTGCCAATAAGGGCACTTTAGGTTCATGGAGGGAAGGAAGAACCCAAGGATTAGTTCTATCAACAACCGTTGCTATGGACTTCCCCACACTAGTAGAACTTATATAATTAATCGGAGCTGGAAAATCAAATGTGCCCATCAATGATACATTCCAGCCCCTAAGCTCTATGCAGTAGGTCTAACCCGATCAAACAATGGTATGGTGGACTCGTCAGTTTCCATGCGGACTTTTCAAGTAAAATTGAGTTGGTCTACAGTAACCAACTTCCCTTCGTGTGGAAACACTACCACCTGAAAAACAACCGATGCAATAGCTGACATGGCATAAGTCCAACTTCTCCCCAAGATCAAGTTATAATCGAAAGGTGCATCAATCACCTCTACCTCAACAGACACCGCTTTCCCTGCCAACTTAATTTCGAAAGTTGGTAGGATAACATGTGGACAGAATGACCTTCCGTCGAAAGCAGTAAATAGGGTGTTCGATGGAACCAGCTCTGGGGATCCAAGAGATTTTCAACAAGAAAGGGACATAACACATGTAGAATCATCCTTGTCGACAAATTCCCTTCCAATGGTCTTTCCACCATGGATGACATCTATCGATAAGGCTACATGATATGGCAGGAAAATTTTGACATCAGACAAATTAAATTTTTCCATGAGACTCGATGAGTCCATACTTCCTAAGGTTGTTAAGAGTGCATCCCGCTGGGCGGGAGAATCGTGTAACACCTCTAAAGTCGACATTGCATAAGGATTCTGGGCTAAGTCTTCAACTACATAGTAGTTTGCTGCAGCCCTAGCATTAGGATTATGCAAGGTTTTCTTAAATACACCTTTCAGTATCTTGGGCATAATTTTGGAAGGCTTCTCAATCGTGAGAGGTTTAGAAGTTTCACCTATCTACTTAATCTTCTCCGAGGTCTCTTTTTCATAGTTCTTGTTCTTGGTCTGTAGTAAAGTCTCGGATCGAACCATGTTGATATAATTGGGTTTAGGAGCATTTGGGGTGCCCCCTGCTGCATTTGAAGCTGAAGCAGAATTCTGTCCTTGGGGAAAAGGATCCTTTAGGACAACCGGTTGTTGGGATTTTAACAGCTTTTGAGCTTGTTCCATAAGGGGACATAGATGGGTCAGGTGATCCTCATGGAACAACTTACATGGGAATTTCACCTTCTTCTTTCCTTTCTTGCCCCCATCAGCATCGTTTGTGGGTTTTTGCTTGTTTTGGTTTCCCTCACCCTTTTTTCCTCTATTCTTTTTCCCATCGGGCTGTTGATTGCCCTTCTAAGAGGTTTGTGCAAAAACATTTTCATTTTGGGGTGAGGGGGTAGCCTTCACTGCCTCCTCCATAGAATGTTTTATGGACAGCTGATGGAACTGTTTAGCCAAAGATTCCACAATGGAAGAATTCACAGAACCAACCACACCATCGACATGGGGTCCAGGCTTAGGTTTCTCTACATTGTGCATTGGCCTCGGTGCCTCAGGGATAATCTCATATAAGATCCCAAACTGAGAATATATCAAATCTAGTTGCTGGGCCCCGAGGATAGCTTCTTCCTCATTTGTCACTCCCGAAGTAGATACATCCTTAGATATATAAGGCAATAGGGATTTAAGGAACCATTCTAATAAGAACTCGGGAGGAATAGTGGCTTTGATAAGGCTCTTCCATCTTCTCCACTCTTGGATGTGATCTGAAATATGAGTGGCCTTGTCCTGCCGGAAGGTAGATAACAAGTCTGTCCCGAAATCATAACAGATAGGAAGCTGGAAGTGACTAAGGAATGCATTAGCCAAGTCCCAAAAACTGCTAAACGCAGTAGAAGGCAATTCAATGTACCATTTTGCTGCATTGCTGGTTAAAGTTCTTTGGAACAGCCTCAACCGAACTGAATCCTCGTTCAGTGAGTTGGAAGAGCACCATAAAAGTGGTGGCATGAGCTCTAGGATAATCACCAACTTTGCCTTCGAATTTTGGGATATTTGAGGGCATCTTGGTAGGTACGAGTGGCCAGGAGGGGTCATGTCTCACCGGGTCATTCATTAGTTTTGACAAATCTGGCAAATTTAACGTTGCCAGGAAAGGAAGCTTGGGTCTAACCGAAGCACTAAAAGTACCAGCTTGGGGATTAGAGGGACTTGCCCCCATATTCCTATATGTGAAGGCGGGGTTCCCCCCTGCCGCCGGTTGTGAAGTGGATGGGTTGCTTTGGAAAGGATTCCATCCATAAGCCAACAGATTGTTTATGTGAAGTGCAGTATAAGAGGTTCTAGCTACCCCAGTTGAAGCTGGGGTTTGGAATACAGGAGCAGGTATCCCTTCGCTGAAAAGAGAAAAAGGAGAGCTTGTGAATGGAGCTGAAACTGGAGTTTGAAAACCTTGAGCATAAGGATTAGTGTTTCCAAACTGCACCCTTACATATGAGGGTGTTGGGCCTACATATGGAGTGGATGGGGGAATGTGCCCCCCATTCTAAGGAAAACCTTGGAAAAAATCCAAGGATCCTATAGGACCACTCTAGGTAGTGTGTGCGAAGGAAGTAGGAACTGTAGGTACACTAGGAATCCCAATGACCATACCACTAGAAGCACCTGCTAAACTTGTGGGAGCGGGTGGTTGAACCACTTGGCTAGCTGGAGTTAACAATGTAGTAGGTATACTTGTTCTAGGGGCACCTACCGGGGGAGGTAGCACCCCTTCAGTCGGAGAGGCTGAGGTGGAAGTAAAAGAACTTTCTCCTGTAGTAGACATTATTCTGCCCAAAGGGACACCAATCATGGGTGGATTGAAAGGACGAACCTGAACGATCACCGGATCATTTAAGTCAGTTAGAGGTGAATTAAAATTCCTTGCAAAATCGTTAGTTTGCAAGTCTTCTATCTCAACTGTGTTTAAATTAAAACAGTTTGCCCTAATTTCTGGTTCACCCGGAACTTCACTAACTCGTATCGGTTAGAAAAAACCGTCTGTGTCCAATCTCCGCCTTTGAGGGGGAGGTGGAGGTTCCAATGTGATAAGCGTAGGAAGGTTTTGCAATCTTCATGACCTTCTGACAGATTGGTCCTCCACGATTGTAAATTTGACTCTTCACACCCTAAGGTCGGCTAAAAACACAGAAAAACCATAGAGCAATGACTACAAAAATTTCTGAAAGTCTCAACAATCACAAGGGGTATAAGATATGCTTTCCTAAAGAAAGCTGAGAGATAGTTTCATGGCGTCCTTGAAGAGGTTCTTAGGCACAAGCAGAGGAATCACCCACCCCCCTCCTACACTTTCAACAAGGGTTACCTTCCAAGCCCATCCAAGGTGAACTAGAAATAGCCTTTCAGTTTACTTGTGTATAAACCCTAGATGTCCAAGAGACTAGAGGCTACCTTAACTATATCAATAGTCTAGGGGGACAGCCACAATATTTATTCATACGCATGGGCAGGGTAGCAAAGCCCGAAAATCTGTCTAGGATAGAATCCCCAGATGCGTAAAAACCTTGGTCTACGTTTTGACAAGGAATCAGAGGGTTATCTCCTCAGTCCAATGCCTCCATGCAGCCTCGTGCTTAACTCCCGTTTGAGAGGAGCTTCCTAGATACTATCAACACAGAGAAGGATTTACCTATTGATTGGCCAACTACCTCTGAATTTAAGTACTTATGGGGAGTTTACACTTCTTATCCCACAAGTCTAGCCTAAGCTAGTAGGTGTATGACCCTATAAAACAAAAAGTTACTAATAAATTTTAAATTATAGCGTTCATTTTAAGGGTTGTTCTTAATCAAAGGGTAAGTGGTGTGAATGACTATGATATTATAGACTTGATAAGAAAAGTAAAACAGGTGTATAAATGAATTTCAAAGCAAATTATCACTACTTAAAGCAAGCTTCTTTTTCTTTTTTGTAAATATGAAATAATGAAAATACAACTAGGAAAGAGAAAACTAAGACTTATTTTTGTAATTTTTGAGATTTTATTTAAAAATTGAAAGTAAAACTACCATATGCAATTCAAATGCAAATGTTTCCAATGCTTTTATTTTCACTTTTCAAATTCTTCAAAAATTACTATGCACCTAAATGCAAAAATTCTTGAGTATGCTTGAATAATCAAACTATATAAAGTAAGCAAAATGAAGTATAGCAGACTTATAAAAACCAAAGATCAACCACCTAAGGAAGACTTGGAAAACACCTAGCTTGGGAAGACACAATGAATGAAATCCACTGAAATCAATAAAAGGAAAGTGACAAACCGACACTACTTGGAAATAACACGGGATACACGGTATCTAGAACCCTGATCACTGATTTAGACACACAACACTTGGACCTATCACCCAACAAGAAAATCCACCTCAAATTGCTAAAAGAAAGACAATCCAACCAACAAAAAACTCAAGGGCTTATTGAAAAGCATGAAGTATGGTTAACAGGGATTTCAAACCTATAGTGAAATGTTAGTACTAAAGACCACAAAGCAAGAAAAAATCCAAAGAAGGACAGGGAAAAGCAACCCTACCCAAAAAATTTTGTTGCTAAGGTATGTACGCGACTGTCTAGTTGAGAAACCCGCGTACTATATGCGACTGTTCAATACAGTGACCTGCGTACTGTACGCGACTATTCAATATAGCAACCAGCGTATACAGACCTCTGTACATGATTGTGTAGCAAAACAACCCACGTACAGGAGTAAAATTTTTCAAAAAAAAGAAAAAATATGAAGGTCTCTAAAACACTACTGCAAGTCCAAACCAAGACAAAAAACCACACACTGAATCAAAGCAAAGACTGGGCAAGGATCCACAGGACTAAGCCACAGCAGGCTAGACTCCCCAATGGAGTCGCCAGTTCTATTGTTTAGGATTAAACACCCTTGTAACCTAGGGTCTGGGGTTACCAACTTACTACTAACCTTGCAAACAATCAGCTTTAATAGAGAACAAAAAATAAATAGGAATAAAGTCTTGACTCACCTGATTACCGACGGTTGATCAAAGCTTGATCTTCTTCTGCTCCTCTTCTCTCCAAAGCTTCCAAGGATGAAACTCCTTCACCTGCAAAGATCAAAGTCTCCAAGTACAATCTTATACATGTATATATGAAAGATTAGATAAACAATATATCCAGTACATAATCAAATATATTCATCAACCATGATACATGAAAGAGACTCAACACAACGTTGGAAGAAGAATTATCTTTATTAACAATCAGTGAATGAGATAAGAGTACAACCTAGCTTCTGAGACAAGGACTCCTCTGCAACCAAAGGACTCTGAGTTCTATTGCTCCAAGACTTCTGAAGATATACCACCAATATAAATTTGCTCTCCAAACTTTATTGATTAATGCCCTCCCCCAGACTTCTATTTATACTTTGGGAAATAGAGTGGTTTCGAAGGTTGAGGAGGTTGAAACAGTTAGGATAGTTAATGATTAGGACCCAAATAATCTCCATTAATCGTGATTTATATTTTTTAATGTCAAATCAAGATGTACGTGACTATTGATATAGGCAACCCGCGTATGACACACGAGTTGCTTAAAGGAAACCCACGTACGCTGATGTACGCGGGTCGCAATGTATATAGTCGCGTGCAACATGCGAGTTGTCAATGGAAATAGTCGCGTACGTACACGAGTTGCAACGAGGATAGTCACGTACGCAACTCAACACTTAGAAAAATAATATGGCAAGCTGGTTCAAGGGTAAATGCATACCAAGGCATGCCCATCTATAGTGTTTTGGCAAACTTCAATCCTAAGATGTCCTTTTGTGTACCAACATAAGGAATGTCGACACTCGAACGGAGAAGTGCCATTTGGATTGATAACAAAGAGAACCCTATGTTCCATGACAATTCTAAGCATAAAGATATCCAAGTTCCACTATATCAAGGATATGGTGTAGATAGGAGCAATAAAGATCCAGTATGTAGAAATGAATGAGCAGATAATCGATGTATTGACCAAGCCTCTAACCAAAGTGAAGTTCGAGTACTTCAGAGAAATACTTGGTGTAATCCAGAACGAGTCCCATCGAAAGAAAGAGTGATGATTTCTAGCATAGTCAGAGATACAGGTTGTCTTGGTGATGTAATCAGTCCTATAGGTTGTACTCGTATGTAATCAGTCTTGGCAAAGCTCGCAGGTTATCCTTGGACATAACCAGTCCTGATGTGCTCCTGTGTTAGAGATGACAAGAGACCAGAAGACGCAGATGCATGAGATCTCACATGGGAAATAATACAGGTTGTCTAAGCGGAAAGGATCTTGGCATAGTAGGTAGGTTGCTTGAATGTAATCAGTCTCGTAGGTTGTCCTCGGATGTAATCAGTCTTGGCGAAGATTGCAGGTTATCCTTGGACGTAATTAGTCCTCGTACATGTTATCCGAAGTGTAAAAGATCCTCACGTGGCATGTATTTTGTTCGGATGTAATAAGTCTCATGGGTTTCCTAGAGTGTAAAAAGGGGCCTTGCATGGTACGCAGGTTACTCAGATGAAATAAGTACTGGAAGGTTTCCCAAACGAAAATATCCCAGACATAGGTTGTTTGGATGTAATAATTCCTTGTATGTATGTGTTCCCATGTTGGAGATGATGAGGTCACAAGTCACTTGGTGTGCACCTGGGAAGTTCTCCTATGCTGCTAGAACGCATGTTGACCGTGGATAGACGTAATGCACTTGGTGTGGTCCTAGGTGATTCTCACATAGTGGAAGTTGCAGGTTTTCTTAATGACGTGAAAGATCCAGCATACTCCTATGTTGGTAGAACGCAAGTGGTATGCATCTGGGCTATGCTCTGTGTGTTATGTTTTTTTTTGTGTAAGACAAAGAGATGATCTGGATACAATGAGATGACGGTAGGAGACAAAGATTATTTTAAGGATAATGTAAAGAATGGTCCTGGGTTGTACCTACGCGATATCTTGCTCGTGGATATGATCAAGACCTAGATAAGGACTAGGCCTACACCCAACATGAAAAAGGGATGGATATGTAGAAACTTTCGATGACAGATAGTACTATTCAATGATCGATAACATGATGACTATGGAAACACCTATGATTATGAATAGACAAAAAGGGTTGATGACTGTGGAGAGAAAGAATACCTTCCTAGTTAATAGGAAGTGTTGATGTATTTGTAACTTGAGAATATAATATGATGTATATTATCACTACATGTGGTTGTACCCCCATCAGAGATGTGTTTGCCTCCTTTCAGGATGTCATCATTGTGTATGGACCTTGAGGTACAACCTCTGTTGTAAGTCGATGCAATAATACCAAGTATAACATTATGTAATGTATTTTTGGAGTCTCTCTAGGAGAAGTCAACCATGTTAGGGTAATAGCTCAGCCCCAATCATGTATTAGGCCAGTCACTTGAAGGGTATAAATAGGGAGCCGCCTTCCCTCATTTACACACTCACACTCACTCAAGTTCGCATGAGCAGAGAGAGAGAGACAAGGAGGAGAGATAGATAGATGCAATAGACTTCTTCTTATTGGGTTTTTTCATCTTGTGATATAGTCTTTGTGACAGAACTATTCTAAGGAAGTTTGTTGGGTTTTTCCTTTATGGTTACCCCGGTGAAAATGTTTGTGCCTTGTGTAGCTTGTTGTACATGTTATTCTTTCAAAGAAAGATCCTAATAAAGCTAATTAGATTATAGAAACTAACAGTTTCAAGTTTTCTTCAGAACATATTGCTTAATACCCAAACCCCGTCATTATTCAACTGTTAGAAATTAAATTTCAGACATAAAAATGAATCGTACTTGAAGCACATGGAAACTTTTTACACACTTTTCAATAACGTAAATTGAAATTAGCCATATTAAAAAATTTAAAACTTAGAAATTTTGGCTAATAGCCCAAGAAAAACCCTGAAGGGAAAACCTGATGTGTGAGAGAGAGTAAATATTAATTTCAAGGAAAAATTTACAAAATCAAAACAATACTTATCTCAACCCTTCTTCTCAAAAAGTGTGCCAGTATCTCACCGAACAACCTGTTGTACATTTTTAGGAATGAAAATAGTCTTCAACTCGATTTTTATGCCCACACGTGCCAAGAAAAACCACTGACAAACTCTACAGTACAACCCAACATAACCATGTTCTTCTTGAAATCCATGCTGATTAATAGTAGTGTAGTCTGCAATAAATGCGACCTTCCTAGGGAAACACACCCAAAAAAATCCGGTCAC
>LPNX010234697.1:129165-150383 GCA_001517045.1 Pseudotsuga menziesii | reverse complement strand
CCCCTACAGTGTATCATGTGAAAACATAAAAAGTAGGAAGAATAAATGGTCGATTTTTAATTAGTATAGTATTGACTAATGCCGATATTGAACCAAAATACTTGCAGAAATTGATGTGTGCTGCACGGTTAATAACATTGGATATACTTCCCTCTAACAGCATTGATTCTTCTTGTAGCAACAGCAAAATCATAAAGACAATTTCTTTTTCCCTTGGCATATATATAATGGTATCTAGGTACAAGTGGTACATTACAGTCACATGTGTCAGCAAAAAACTCTTGAAATTTGTGCCCAAAACTTCTTCTCAAAATCTGTGCCTGTCACTTCAAATTTAATGTTGTTGTTAGACTGTTGGGAATGTCTCGATTTGAGTGCCACATACATAGGAAATCATGCCATAACTGTGCTTATTGATTTTCTTTGAAAAACATGCCCGACTCCTCTTAGAAACAATGCACACCTCTCTTCAAAAATTCCTGCTCTGGCTCTCTTATTTTCTCCCCTTGCTTTATCCAAATCTCTTAGAAAATAATGATGCCCATTTCCCTAGCTTCTCCCCTTTTTTTTCATGGTAACTTCCACTTGAGATCCAATGACCAAGATTAGATCTTGGACCAATGGGATCTAAGGCTCACATTAAATGCTCGTTAAATGACTTTTAATGCACCAAACCATTTAAATATGTAATGAGCATTTAAAAAAAGACTTCATTTTATTTCTCATAAGTCACCTATTAATTAAAGCATAAAGTCAATTTTGATTAAAGGATTGTGAATTCAATTTTAAATTAGAACCACAAACACACTTTACAAAGTGACTTTATATCAAATAAAGTACTTCACACTTTGATAAAGTGACTAGGGACCACATCAGATGTTTTTCCACCCCTAGGCATCAAAAGGTAGAAAACACTTGCCTTGGTACAAATTTTAACAAAAACAAATTGGCGAGTTCAAATGATTGAGTTCAAGAGGGTGATTTCAAAGTGATGTGAGGGAATTTTCTTTTGGAAGTTGTGCTTTGAATGTGGAAACCAAAAGAAAACGTGGCAAACTTACTCACTTCAATCAAAGGCTTGTCGGATACATTGCTATAACACAAAGTGTAAGAAGGTTAAAAATTAGCTATTAGGGCCTCCTTGGATAGAAATAATTTTACATGAAGTCTATGGCTATATCATCTCATATACATGGCTTTACCATCCTTCAATCCCCTCCATAAGTTATAAGATCCCTTGGAATATATATGAACAAGATAAAAACCAAAATCCCCAGAATCAACTGAAACTTTTAGATGATAGAAATAACCATTTTGAACAAATTTACTACTTTTGAATCACTGAAATCTCATTGTTATGTGATAGATAATGGTGCATTAGGAAAGGTGCCAATAAATTAAAACATCATATAATTTGTTGAAAATTGGCGGGAAGCCTTATTTCAGCCTTATGATCATTGTTTTATCTTGGAAAAAAGCGATATTTGTCTTCCTTTTTCTTGTTTTAGCCCCACAAATGTTTGTCAACAATTACAAAAGAAAAGGCTAAATTGAAAAGAATGAGGGAGATTCTCCCTCTTCAATAATCTAATTGGGAATTATGAATAGATGCAACAACCACACTTCCATCCCATGTTGCTGATTGATTGAATATAAATAAAAAATAATCTCTTAATTATTTAGTTTAATGTTTTACTTGGAATTTTGACTACTTTGCATAAATAAACTTGGAATAAACTAAATAGGAAATGAATAACTAAACAAATCAATTGTTATACCATTTCTTGCATGATTTGTCTTATTTTTAATTTTTTATACCTTTTTAGTGATATCCGGTCATCATAAATTAGACTGGAAATAGACTGTGTGTTGGACTCAGATTATTGGGATTACACACACACACTCACACACATCTCCATCTCTATCTCTCTACACACACACATCTCCATCTCTTTCTCTCTCTACAAACACATACACACAAACATCTCCATCTCTCTCTCTCTCTACACACACACACATCTCCATCTCTCTCTCTCTCTACACACACACACACATCTCCATCTCTCTCTATCTCTCTCTCTACACACACACACACACACACACACACACACTTGGTGGGAGAGATCTTAATAGATCTTGAAGGCTTTAAGATTTCTTGTTATACTCAAGAGTAGCCTCATTGAACCTCAATTAAGACCTCCAGTTACCTAAGCACACATTTGGTTGTATATATACCACTTCATACATAATACTAAATTCTAATCTAAGGTACATTGGTTAAATATCCACTTCAACAATCATGTTAGGTCTATACAAAAAGGAACCTAAATGATAACTAACCCTAAATTTTTTTTGACCGAAACTATAGAGGTTCAAATTTGGTGAATGATAACATATCCCTTGAAAAAATCCCATTACATAAACTTCAAACCTCATAATCTACAAGAAGAAAGTAGAATAGAGAAGGAATGAAGAGAAGGAATCCTACTTCGATGAACAACTCATAGCTTTGGTTTACTAGACCCTAACTTCTCTTCCAATCTAACATCTCCTCTTATCTTCCAAAGACCTTAAACTTTTATACCCTTTAGCATGCTAATGCCCTTGTCCTCAAATTCATCTCCACTCCAACCCCTATTTTCCTCATGATTATTTTATAATTCCATAAACTACACCAAAAGTTGGTTTACTTGGACAACATCCATATTCTTTGGTTTCATCTTGGTTTTCCTTGATCTTAATGTTTATTGGAAGGCCTCATGTCACCCATGTTGGGTTATGAAGTTAGATACGCTTTACTTATTGTCATAGGTCAAAGGCAATGGTTTCCTCTCTTTCTAGGTGACCCTTCGGTTTCTTCCATATGTCAACCATAAATATTGTTCTTTAACTATGCAAGATGATCATTAATACAAACTTCACTAATTAAGAGGGAGGTTATCAAATCTCCTTGTGCCAAAAGGGAGCACCTAGTTCTTCCTCTGTATTTTATTATAAGCTTAGGCTATTTGAGAATGACCCTTTTGCTGCATGGATGGATGTATGTAAACATGGATGAGGAGGAGAGTAGTAGAGCCTCCCCACTATATTCCCTCGTTAAGGAAGTACACATGATATAACTTATCCCTATGGGTTAATATTGCAGTGGGAACTTTCATGATGTAAGCATATGATTTTATCCATGAAATTTATGGGAGTCATGTGACATCAATAGGGGAGGATGGAACACCTCCCTCAATATTGTCATTGTGACTAAGCCCTATGATACATTAGAGGAAATTTGGGGTCTAAAGTGGGCCTTATAAGAAAACGTGCCAACAATAAGTTCTTGTGAGTTGGAATTCAAGAACCAATAAAATTCCAATAAAATGAGTCAACCATAATGGTTGAATTGACATATTTGTCATAAAAAAACTACTTTTTGTGTTCGTATTTTCGACATATCTCCCTATGGTTTTACTCAAATTTCGATCGAGAGAGCTCGTTGGATGCGGAACTTGATTCTGCATCCAACAAGTACCCGCACTGCATACTTTTGATGGACCTCGCTACCCCAAAATGAAGAAATACCTAAAAAAATGTATTTCTTCATTTTGGGGTAGTGAGGTCTGTCAAAAGTATGCAGTGTGGGTACTCGTTGGATGCGGAATCAAATTCCACATCCAACGAGCTCTCCCAATCGAAATTTGAGTAAAAACACAAGGAGATATGTCGAAAATACGAACACAAAAAGTAGTTTTTTTCTTTTTTCCTCCAAAATTAATAAATATTATTTTATTATTTTCTTTAGGAGGCTCATTTTAGACCTCAAAATTTCTTTAATGCCAATGAGGAGATTTGGAAAACCCAACTTTAATCCTTTCCTTTCCTCCATGGGTGGTCCTATAACTTTCAAAACTATATCTCCCTAAAGTGTGATGCCCTTTTTTTTCTATTCAATCTTTCATTTGATCGGTTTCCTTATGTACATGGGTGAATTTTAAAACTTTAAATGTTAGTGTTGATTTTTTTTTACTATTAAATGTTGTTGTCCATCTCTCAAGATGAGACGGTGTTCTACTCATTCAATATATTTATTACAAGCTTTTGGCCTTAATTTTGGTGGCTCCTATTATTGTTGGTATCATCGCTTGTCATCTTACTTTGTTATTCTACTCTCTACCCATAAATTGGAAATATAATTATATGATGTAGATCCCCCAATGTTCTCTAATTCCCACACCCAATCTAACTAACCCAAGATTTATTGTTATTGTTGATCCCATATCAAAATTTACTTTGAACATTCCTTGTGGAGGTGAGCATCTTTGATCATTGTTTAAGGGTGACACTCACTGTCCTTTATCGGGGAGGGGCCTTAATTTGAACAAACAAAATTCTTAAAAATTACATATATTGTTAAAAGTTTTTGTATGGTCATTGGGTAAGGCAATTAAAATGCCTATGCTATAGTAAGTTAGCATGATATAACATGAGCATAATGACTCAATATGAAAAATTCACAATACAACCTTCCTCATGATGGATGCACAATTAACTCATTCCTCATCAACATTATTGAGTTGTGGAATGAACAATCATAAACATGAGATTTAAATTCCCATAAAATCTTTTTTACATGGTTGATTTGAGAAGTGAACTATCATAAATGGGAGACTTATATTCCCATCAAATCCCATTTATGAATATTGATGTGATGAAAATGGAAGTTTGAGCTTTTCCCTCCTTTATAGCCTCTGTAAGCTCCTAACTCTCCTTTCATCTTCCTCTTTGATGGTGGGGCATAAAAACTCTTCTCTTAAATATCTCATATGCAATGGTTAGTTGTTTAACCAATCTACTACCATATTAGAAAATCTATATTAGCAAATCTTATGACATGTTGAAAGGAGTATTCATCAAAACAACCTATCACTTTCTTGATCCATTGTTTCTCTTAAACATATCCCTCTTTCGTTATGACTTTTCCCATTCATTCTATTAATGAATATTTGAGATTCTCATTTAAATATAATATTTGTAAAAAAATTAACTTGAAGGCAATAAGTGACCATGAACAAATTAGAACCAAGATTTTTTTTACCTTTTAAAAATCTTCTAGAAAATTAAACAATTTACATATTCCATTTATATATAAAATTTTTGGATTTAATTAGTTATAATATAATAAATTTAATTATTATATGATCACAATTTTTCTCTCTTCTACTTAGATTAGACTCTCAATAAAGTAATTCCAACTTATCTTCCTAATTATATGAAATTTATCATCAATATCAAATATATCTTATAATTTAAAGATTCTAAAATAAATAGTAAAGTTTATTATTAAATAATTTTTCAATATCTTGTCCTCCTAATTCACCACGGCGCCAAGATCTACAACTACTTACAAACCTTCCACTCCAGTTTGCTCACTTATAACTTCACACAGTTCTTTTCTTAAAACTCGACTTATCCAAGAGATAAACACGATACACAGAGCAATGATGATGATTATTATTGTAGTGAGATAAATATACATGACAGCGGATACACAATCAGATTACAGACTTATGAACTTTCTTAGATCAAGCCTCTGATGAGATCTTATACTGTGACAGCAAGTCCCAGAGCATACACGCTTGATTTACAGACACAAACTATATGGAATTTCAAAGAGCAGCATTATCTGATGTTATCTCCACTCGCTCTTTGGACTCGATCTTAATTACAGACTCAATATAACAAAGTGTCTTCAAGCAATTCTGATGCGTTCATCTAGCACGAAGCCATGACGCAGAGCATACTAAGCTTTTCAGACTTACAGACTCAAACTATGAAGTCGAGAGGACTACTTGCTCAAGACTCTAGACTCACAGACTTGCAGAGCGGACTACTTGCTCTTGCGACTCACAGACCAAATGACCCGAAGACCCGATGTCTCAAATGAGGCCTCGAGGGTCTTATTTATACAACTTCCACCCGGTTACTCGGTGGGCATCGACTGCCACTAATCGGTCAGCCAGTAGATCCGGTAAGTAATACCTACACTAACAGGTCAAAACCGAATCATCCGGGGCGACAGGTGGGGATAGCCACTGTCATTATCTCATCCCTTAACTGGCCAGAGGCATTACGGGGACCCAGAATCTTCTGTCATGGCCGACAGGCTCTAGACACAAGTACACAGTGGAGCATTAACTGGCCCACGTCAGTTTATTCCCTATCTATTACACTGTGGAGTTATTTCCGACCCACGGCGGGTGATGTGTTGGCAACCATGCTGGCCAACTCAGCCTTCAGAGGGTCCACGACTGCTTCCGCTCAGTCATATGGATCACGTCCTTGCAACCATTCCTCTTCAAAGTCGTCTGAGTCATAAGCATCATGACCAAACAAAATATCTTCGTCCATAGGTTCTCTGAGGATTGGAGATGGCGGGTACAAAAACTGATCAAAACATCTTTCAATATCTGAGCCCTTGAATAGTGGATTCGGCTCACACAAGAATTCACCTCTGAAAATGGATTTTACTTTATAGTCCAGTGGAATTTCTCTAGTAGTAACCCTGGACTCTATCTGGTCACCAACAGCGGATCTGCGGATAAACTTTTGCTGGACATAGATCCGATTTCCAAGTGGTTCATAGGTTCCTCCTTCATGAATCAATCTGAATTTAAACCACTGAAAATTCTGGTGAGCAATCTCAAGATCGGCTTTAAGATGATAAATGAAGTTTGCACGTCGATTTTCCCAATCTGTTCTTGGACAGAAAGTATCCAAGAAGACATCTGTCCATCCGGACCAAGTCTGGTTGTATGCAAGGTCTACCGGATCTGCACAGATGATGATACTGCCTCTTTCTCTGCAGTATTGGAGGATAAGGTTGTATGATGTCCAGGTGAGACGGCCATCACATAGATCAACATATTTTTCTCCATTTCTATCCTCACCTAACCATAATTCTCTGCATTCTGAAATCTTCGGATATGCATCACTGAAGCTTTGGAATGCATCTTTTTCCCATCGCTCAAGGATCTGCAACTTGCATAGCGATGACTGTATTTGCTTGATGAGGGTCAACTGCAGAAATCTTTTTGCTTCATCTGTAGAAGCAAACTCCAAGGCATCTATACGAACTTCCTTGGGGAAGGTATTGTCCCAAGGAAGGATGAACAATCCTTCTTTCTGTAAGATCTCTTCTGGTGTCTTCGGCTGTCGAGCTCTTTCTCTTTCTTCCTGGACAATCTGCCAGGTGGTATTTAATGCTTTATCCGCTTCTGGATCAACAATGCTTAGTCTGGTGCGGACTTCTCTTCTCATGGCTGCTTCTGTCATGGGAGCTTTTCCTTTCTCAGGATCTCTTGGAGGATCTGAGTCTATATCACCTGCTCCTGAACTGCTATCTCCTGAAGAAAACATCTTCAATTCCTTCGGCTGCGGCTGTGCTGATTCCCTGGTTAACATATCAGCCAAACAATTCAAATAGTCGGGCTTATAAACAATTTCATAATCAAATGAGCTTAACCAAGAAAACCATTTTAATATACGGCTATTATTTTCAGCCATTAGACTTTCATTTTTGAAGATCCCAGGCATGATCTTCAAGTCTGTCCGGATAATAAACTTCACGGGCTTGAGAAACAGCTTGAAGTGATTGACAGTTTTCTTAACAGCCAAAATCTCCTTATGGCTAGACGGTTATTTCAATTCTTCTCCTTTAAACGAACCGGAACCGTAGCCACAAAGATTTTCCTTACCGTTAACGGCTTCAATTAGCACACCACCCCAAGTAGAGGAGGAGGCATCAGTCTCTATGATAAGCTGACCATTACCGGTAGGTAGAGAAAGGGAAGGCAGTTCTTTAACCTTTTATTTTATTTTTAGAACTGCTCTAGACATTTCAGCAGACCATTTTGGCGGGTTCTTTCTTAACCGCTGCTGAAGAAGCTTAATATCTTCGGCATGTCCTTTGTAGAATGGCCGAATGTAATTTAGAGATCCTAAGAATCTCTGCAACTGGGTCTTGTCTGTTATTTCGTCTGGAAACTTTTCGAAGCAAGACAAAACATGGTTCTGAAGGATTACCTGTCCTTTCTGAATCTTGAATCCTAAGAATTCAATCTATGTTTTGCCGATTTCCATCTTCGGCTCGGACAGAACTAACCCATGCTTATATACCAACTCATAGAATTTCTGCAGATGTTTCAGGTGTTCCTGCAAACTGTGAGAACAGATTAGTATATCATCAATATAAACTAACGCCCAGTTAAATCCTCTGAAGATGTCCTCCATTCTTTTCTGGAACTCGGAGGGAGCGTTGTTTATTCCGAACGGCAGCACTCTCCACTGATACTGACCTCTAGGTACTGTGAATGCTGTTTTGAATCTATATTCAGCTTTAATACCAATCTAGTAGAAACCAGACTTCAGGTCAAACTTACTGAAGATTACACAGCCATTAATCCTTTGCAGTAGGCTGGACTTATTAGGCAGAGGGTAGCGTACTTTCTGTAAAACTGCATTAAGCGGTTTAAAATTCACTACTAGCCTTGGCTTACCTCTCTTTTGCTCAGAGTGTTTATTGACAACAAATGCTCTACATGCCCATGGGCTCTTTGCTGGTTCTATCAGACCTTTCTGCAACAATTCCTGGATTTCTTCATCGCAGAACTTTACTTCTGATGGTGACATCAAAGCTACTGAAGCTTTCATGGGCCTGATCTTCTGATTAGGATCATAGGGCAGTGAAACAAAGTATTGTTCTCTAGTCCAGAATGCATTAGGACTATCTGAGTAACAATTTCTTCGAAGCTTCTCAGTTATCTCTGATAGTGCTTTTTCTCCATGCAATTCTGAGAAGATCTTGCTGCGCTCCATTTTCATGAGCTGAGCAGTGCTAGGGAGCTGTACAGTAGACGGCTCAGGCAAAGGGAAAACTGGTGGAGCTCTAAATGAAAGAGGGAGTTTGACATACTTATTATCGAATGTACAAATGAATATCTGTTTACTATGGTTGACAAAATATGGGCTAACTTGGTGAAGAAAGTTAGAACCTAAGACAACATCTTTGCTCATATCATCCATTCTATATATGGTTAGCTTTCTACAGATATGCTTAAACTTGACCATGACTTCGGCTTTAGCCTGTAGGCGAATGGGAGCTCCATTAATGGCAGTTCCACCATCAACAGTCTTTTCCCAGTAGTAACTACGAAGTGCTGAACCACGAGCGAGATTAACTTGGCAACCAGAATCTATCATACAAGCAAGAGAATATGGGTTATATTCACATGGATGAAAAGAAACAGGAATATACAATTTCGGACCTGAAAGCATAGACAGACTAATGGGGTTCTGTTGAGGAGGTGGAGAAGGCGGAGGGGACTGTTCTGGTGTTTCTTCCTTCTCATCTATGCATTTAGTATTTAATGCACTCTCATAGTGCCGACTGAGATCATCGTCCGATGATTGATCTCTCTCAAGCTGGATCACCTTGACTTCACTTTTCAATTCTTCTATCTTTTTACAGAGGTCTTTCAGCTCTGTCTGTCTTTCTCTGATTTCCAATCTCAGCTTTGCTTCTCGACTTTTTCTGAAGCTTTGTCTTTCTTGATGCCCATCTGGATAATACTTATAGAGTTCTGCAGGGCTATACGAAACTGAAGCTTCATACTCAATCTTCTGCTTACCTTTACTGCTGCTTAGTTGTTGCATTAACTGCTTCTTCTTGTCCTGAAGATAACTGCGCTCAGGAAACTGATATGGCTCAAGCTCTGAGAGCCTAAGATCTAAAGCAAATATTTCTTTTTCTAATGCTTGCTGTTGAGATGCAGAAGAAAACATGCCAAAGTTAAACATATTGATGCTGAAATCAAAGTCAGGGACCTGGAACCCCCCTAAATTTGCTTCCGAGTCTGAATCAGAAGATGAGGAATAGGGAGCAAATTTATTAAGGTCGTGTTGGACAGAATTATCTGAATCACTGGGAGAGTCAGAGTCAGAATCTGAAGGAAGATAGAGAACTTCGCCAGAAGGCGCTTCATCAATATCGGGTTTAGCCCACCAGCGAGAGTCAAGATTGTCACAGAAAGCTACAAGTCTTGGCTTGCTCTTTTTCTTTGGGCACTTGCTAGCCCAATGACCAGGCTTTCCACAGAGAAAACAGTTCTTATCAGTGGCTTGATGAGAACGTCGTTTCATGAACTTTCTAGGCTTAGGATGGTACCTAGATTTCCTGGGGCGATATTGCTTATGCTTTCTGGAATACTGTAAGGGTTTGTCTGGATAATGATAGCGCGGTTCACTAGTGTAAAAACCCTTTTTCTTTTTATGCTTACATTTGCAACCACCTTGCAAATGTCCACGGTTGTGTGCACCACAACCCCAATCTGGTAACTGAGCGACATTTTTGCAGAAGGACGGTGTGAACATGTCCTGATGCCGCTTGAAGTCTTTGTCAACTCTTTTGGCAAGACAGTGCTCCTGCCAAGTTTCCATGATATAATTATGAAGCTGGGCAATAGAGATATTTTGATAACTCAAATGACGATCTTTCATAAACTTCTCTACTGCATCTGGTACATGACCAGGGAAACTACGCAATTAATGCTTCAAATAAGCCGGATCATTAGCCTTTCCTGCAGAGATTAGCAATTTCTGCATATAACAAAAATACTGTTTATCCTGTGAAAGGTTACACAGTCTTGCGGTCATAAACAATGAGGCATAGTGATCTGTTTCATCTCCATTATCATCACCATAAAACTGTTTGGTGAGAGCCTTTAATACTTGTTGGTCTGCATCTCGGGCTGACAACATTCCATTCTTTGCCTCTTGAGGCAAGTGTTTCCACCATTCAGCTGCCAATCCTGACAGTCCTGCTACTATGTGATTTACCAGGTATAAACCTGTCAATGTTGCATCTCTAGTGCGCTGAGCAATGGTCCAATTTTGAAGTAAATTAAGGGCTGCCTTAATTTCTTCACGACTCTGACAACCTATGTTTAAGACTGGATGATCTAGCATTTGAGAGATAAGGTTGTTCATAGAGGTAACACCAAAGTTAGTGTAAAACCTCGGACCAGTGGAGGCGGATGGCATTGCAGTGTCATGTTCTGGAAGCTCCTGGAATGGTTCTTCAGGTTCGCTTTTTATTAATGGCTGTCCAGACATCATGTGCAAATCATAGTATTTCTGCTCTAAGGCAGGTGGAAGATCTCTAATGGTTTTTACCCAACCACGCAGGTTTTCAATATCAGCTTCAGATTTCCCAAAATCAAAATCTGGTTTGTTGGGATCTCTTTCAGGGATATGGAACATCCCAAATGAGAAACTCCGCTCGAGTTGAGAAGCAGGTTTCTTCTTCTTTTCATATCCTTGCAATGCTAAGGATACGGCCATCTGACTGACTTCAGGGGCTTTCTTCTGTTTTAACTTATTACTGACAGTGATAAGCTCTTCAATCTTCTGAAGTCTTCTTTCTATACGATCTGCTGCTTTACTAACAGCAGTCTTTACTTCATCAGCGTCTGATAACAGATGGTCTAAAGCATCTAGCTTGGCTTCTACTGCAGATATCTGATCTTTCTCTTCAGCCAATGACTTACGCAGTGCAATTAGATCTAGAGCCACATCATCTAGATTTTTGGCAGTCATTTTGCTTTGTAGGTTTCCCCAATTAGCAAGCTTTACTTCGTCGGTCACAGATTCATCTGTTTCGGAGGATTTAACAGGCAAAAATTCTTTCTTAACTTGCCCATCAGATGAAAACTGTCTGAAGGGGATATCTGGAAGATTCCTACCAGGGTAGTAGGACTTCTGGTTATGACTGTTTGTTGTTTCTACTGCGTTGTTTTCTCTAGGCAGATTAAAAGTAAACATACCTAGGCTGGGTTTTGCTTTCAAGTGTTGAAGTCTTTCTTTGTTCTTTCTGCAGGCCGGGCAATTTTGATGTTGGCCGCGGTGTTCATTGTAGCCAAGTCCGGAATATGAAGGTTCAGAATGTACAGAGGCTGGCAAACTACGGGAGCTTTATACAGAGGATGATCTAGACAAAGTGGAGAAATTATTTACAGGGGCGAGATCAGGTTTTGGATATCTAAAAGAGTTTGTCCTTGTGTCAAATGTAAGTGGTTTGGATACAAGTGATTTCTGTGTGGCTTCGAAGTTTCTCAGCTCCTTATACTTGATCTCCCATTGCTGGGGATACTTAATGGATGTCCAATCAAATGTTACAGGCTGAGTGTGCTTGGAATGGTCCTATTCCACCACGCTATGCAGGTGCAAACTCTGATGGACCTTTTGCTGGAGGGGAGGCATAGTATCATTGCCAAACCGGATGCAAACTAGACTTTTTAGCTGAAGGATGCGGGAACCTGTCATCATACTAAAGCCTTGAGGGAGGATATAGGCTTTCAGCTGATCATAGATATGCGGGTCATCAAGACTAACAGAGAATTTGGGAAATATTGTTCCAAAGGCGGGGCCATTATGCAGGGGCGCTGTGAACCCACCAATGATGGCATGAGCAAAGTCTGTATGCCTAGTGTCAATAGCAACACACAAAGAACGAATAGGTAAAAATGGACGAACAAGAGGATTAAGGCCTAAACGGATAGCTCCAAGATGAGCATACTTATAACCTTTACTTCGAGCCCAGTCTATCTGAGATTTATCAATAAGGTTGATATGGACAGGGTCTTGAGAATCAGTAAAGGGGATATCTATAGAAGAAACTTTTATTTGGGAACTGGCAAAGTAATTCCAACCGGATAATTTGTAGACATCTCAGGGAAGAATACCAGGCAATTGCCAATCTGCAGAAGGATTAAAATTGTCAATATGGATAATAGAGGAGGAGGATGGATCTGAGGTAAAACATTCTGCGAATGATGAGCGTCTCTCTGCGAGAGATACTTCATTGTTCTCTATCTGCTGACAGTCCAGTATGGTAGGAGTAGTAACATCCATTGTGGGATCCATAACAAAGGGCACAGTCTCCTTTTAGGTCTACAAACGGGATTTACGACGCCTTCAACTCAAACGGCTATTACCCTGCTACGACCTCTTAGCTACCCTTAGGATTTCCTACAATTGCTCAGCTGGTCATTTCCACCAACCTACGGGGAGTGTTACTCTTAGGACATATACCAACAGAATAGTGAATAGTGTAGTATAGTGCAGCGACTTACTGTTTAATTGCAGACTACTGTTCCTCTGCTTTTACTGTTCATGATTTGATATCTTGCTTCTTTAATTGCTTTTCCTAATTTGGTAACCAACTAGATTCCACAAATGTGTACCCATTTAACTTGCTATAAGAAACTGCAATATTTTTTTTTAATATTTAAATTGTAGTCGCTTATTATAGAGATCATTTATGTGAGGTTTTCGGGAGATACAAATTTTGGTCCTTGGCTACATGTTATTCTGACTATAAGGCGGTTGTGCTTGAATGGGATGAGGGGAAAAATTTTAATGGTTGCCCTTTTAAATTTAATAGGGTCTGGTTGGAAGAGGCCTCTTTTTGTAACTTGGAGAAACATTTTTTTGTAACTTGGAGAAACAAAAATGGAAGGGGTTTTTGGTCTTGGTTCAGTTGTATTCAATAATATGTTTTACAAATAAAACTTGTTTTACTCAAGAAGGAGGTTAGAGCTTGGGAAACAGAAAGGACGAGCAAGTCTTTGAAATAGTTGGAAACTAGAAAATGAATTGGAGATTTCGCAAGGTGTGGTGGACGAGGATTACTTTTCTGAATCGAATCGAGGAAGGAAAGGTTGTTTTTTTGCAGGTTCAAAAGGCACAAATACTCAGGCAAATTGAGGAAACTTGGCGGTTAAAAAGCAAATATTTATGGCTTGAAGCTGAGGACAATAACACAAAGTTCTTTCACATGTATGCAAATGAGAGACAGGTTTCAAATTCTATTTGGAAACTAAAACGTTCGTCTGGTGAGATGCTTAATGATCGAAGAAGTCTAAATATTGACGTTGTTAATTATTTAAAGGTATTTATAGTTAAGATAGTAGATTTAACTTGGAGTAGCAAATCAAAGTTTTAAATATCTTCCCTAGATTCTTTAATGAAGAACAATGTATAAGGGTTGGGGTAGAAGTTGATATAACATAAGTTAAGTTAAAGAAGTTTGCTCAGTTTGCAAAAATAAAAGTCCCGACCCCGATGGAGGGTCGACTGAGTTTTTCATACATTTTTTGATCTTTTGGGGAGGAGTTGATTGTCGTAATTAATGAATCCAGCAGACCGGTTCCAAAGATATAATGCTACATTTCTTGTTCTGATTCCAAAGAGAGATAAACCTGAGATATTCAACGACTTAGGACCATCTCCTTATGCAATTTATTGTATAAAATCATTACTAAAATGATATCTAACATGATTAGAATGGTTTTGGGAAGAGATATCACAGAAGAGCAGATTGGCTTCTTACCAAAAAGACAGATTATGGATGCAATAGGTATCGCCCAAGAGTGCCTTCATTCAATTAAGCAGAAAAATTATAAGCTTTCATTTTAAAAATTGTTTTAGAGAAGGCATATGATTAAGTGGATTGCTCATTGTTGCGGTTCAGTCTAGTGCAAATCGGTCTCCCTTATGAAGTTATGAGCTGGATCATGGGAAGTATCTCCTCGACTAGTTTTGCAGTGATGTTGAATGGTTCTCCTTCTTCTTCCTTTTGCAGTACAAGAGGTCTCTGACAAGGTTACCCGTTGTCACCCTTATTATTCTTGCTGGTTATTGATGGACTTAACAAGTTAATTGAAGAAGGAAAGATGAGGAAGAAGATAAGATGTATAAGATTAGCTCCATCTCTCTATATTACCCATTTACTATTCGTGGATGCCAATACTTATTTTTGGAAATGGTACTAAGGAGGATTGGAGGTAGTACAAAGAGATCTTTAATTTATTATGTGAAGCATCATGTATGCTGGTTAGCGATAAAAAAAATCTCATTTTTCATTTAATTATGAATGAAGAGGTATGCGAGTAATTCTTGGTATTTTCCCAGTCTCTAAGTCTAACTAAAATCAATCTTGTTTTTTTTCTTAAACCAAATACCTACCGAATTGAGGATTGGAATTGGTTAATTAGAAAAGATAATCAAATGGTATTTCATATTTCATATTTTTGTCATTGTGAGGTCGGTTGGTGTTGGAAAATGTTGTGTTACAAAGAATTCCCGTGTATTGGTTTTACCTTTTCTTGCTTCCTGCTTTTGTCATAACACAATTAAGATGGAAAATGTACAACTTCCTATGGGTTGGAAGTCTGGAGAGATCAAATTTTCAGTTAGTTGCTTGGGAAAAAATTGCTTTACCAAAGAATCTAGGAGGGTGGGGTTTGAAACACTTGTGTTGGTTCAATATATCGCTGTATGCAAAAAGTATATGGCAGGCTTTTTTTCACCCATGGTTTATGGAATAAGGTTATATTTCCAAAATATATCAGGTTTGGCTCCTTTTCAGTAGATCAGAGATCCAAATATGAAGTTGCAAAGAGATTTTTTCATTTGGAAAAGCTTTCTAAAGATCTTTCCGGTAATTAGCAGTCACCTTAGCTGGAAGGTGGTAAGAGGTGTTTAGGTTTTTGTTGGCATTGATCCTATTGTCAGTGTTGCTGGGAATGGAAGGATTTCGGTTTCTCTCATTTCAGAAGTTCATAAAAGGAATATATGGGTACTTTCATAGGTAAATAATACCGACCTTTCAATAGGTAGTTATTGTATTTTAGTAGGGAATTTAAATCTTTCGATTCAGTTTATTGATGAATGGAACAAGTATATTTTTCCACTTTCTCAAGTTGGGATTCTTCTTGATGATAAGGGGGCTGTTTAGTTTGGGACCCAAATTTAAATACGGGAGAAGTCTCAGCAAAGCTTGTGTATAATGTTTTAGTTGGGAACAATAATGAGAATGCTCTGAGATGGTGGAACAATTTCTTATGGAGAAACCATACTCCTTTAAAATTAAAATCTTTTTGCTGGTTGGCACTGAATGAAAAAATTCTTGTGTGGGAGAATTTAAAATCTTGTGGATTTGCTCGACCTGGTTTTTGTTATGTTTGCAGGGAGGTTGGGGAATCGATTTTTCATATGTTATTTCAGTGTTATTTTTTTAATTTTGTTTGGGAGGAATTGTGTAGTAAGCTTAATATATATTTTAAATGGAAACGAAGCAGTATAATGATAGTCTTTCCAGGTGGTTACAAAGGAAATAAAAGTTCAAAGACCCTCCTTTTTGACTTTCTGGGAGGTTTGGAAGATACGCATCAGGTGCATTTTATAAGAGGTTGTGCCTTCTTTAGATATAACAGTGTCAAAGATTTTTGCAGACTTGTTTGAACGGAGAAAGGTTGAAGTTTCAAAGTCAAAGAAGGTATTTTGAAGGCCTTTTGATGGTGCTCACCTGAATGGTTGGTGTGGAGCAGGAATGATCATTCACTTGAAAAGGAATAATGTTATTAAGTTCAAAATGAGGATGGGAAAGGGGACAAATACAGTGGCATAACTTCTTTCTTTGTGGGGTTTGCTTTAGTTTGCTAAGAAGAGAGGTCTTCTGGAATTGAACGTTTATGGTAATTCTAAAGTCATCATTGATTGGGCTAATGGTTCTAATGCTATACAGTCTTTGGGCTTATGTGGGTGGATTAGAAAAATAAGATTACTTTCTACGGACTTCCTAGTTTTATCTTTCAGTCATATCTACTGAGTATTCAACATGGATGTTGATGCCTTATCAAAAGTTGTTGTTGGGGAGATGACTAGATACATTCTGTATTCATAATTGTTGGATGGGTTGTTAGTTGATTATCGGTCTTATCCCATTTTCTGATAGCTCTTTTGGTCCTTTTGTTAGTTTGTTAGATGATAGGATTGTATAAGGGCTAGTTTTTTGGATTTGTTTTGTTTTGATGATAGAAGGGTATTACTGTTTAAACTCTAAGATGTAAGTATGGAGTTTGTATTTGGATATGGAAGTCCAATAAGGCAAGTCAGAATATCATTGTAAGAAAGTTGTCAAGTATTTTGGTCTTTTTTATATGATGGGAAAGCAAGAAAAGATGAAAGGACCTATGTAAATTTGATTCCTTTTTTGAATAACAAGTTACATGTTTTTTTATTGAAAAAAACTACAATTTAAAGATACTTTTTGAAATAATTTATGTAAATGTTTTCCAATAAATAAATAAATAAATGTCAGTGAAGAACTTTTGAGTTTACCATTACTCATCATAGGTTTATTTTTTAATGAATTTTATATATAGTTTTACTTAAATGTCTTAAGTGATTGATTCCATGATTTTTTTATAAACTAAAACCTGGAGATAGTGGGGTGAAATAGAGGTGACATGCACTTGGGATTTAAAGATCCAGATCAAAAGGGAACATGCTCATTGAATCCATATTGGTTATCCAGTCCTTGACTCTCCATCTATTTGAATCCATATTGGTTATGGAGTCCTTCACCCTGCATCTATTTTTTAATTTAAAATGCTTATTGACATAAGAAGGGAAAACTCTTAGACTCCTTTGTGCACTTCAAATATTCAAAAATTTACCAAACAATTAAGTCAATATTAACATGGTTTATTTCAAATATTAACAACTCTACCAATAAACATTATATACTTCAAATATTAAAATTTTTACCAAAAGTTGAGTCAACATTAACATTGTGTGTTTCAAATATTTAACATTTCACCAGTATATATATTTTTAAATAAGAGTAATAACTTTTTATTATTAGTAAAAAATAAATGAACCACAAAACTAGGACATGCCTACCTATAATTAGGAAACTAGAGCCACCTTTAAGGAATACTTCAAGAATTCAGAATTATCCTCATCCTGCCTTGTGCCTTGTGGGGATCCCAAGCTGAAGAAGAGGGTTTTGACTTGGGGATACCATGTTGAAGAAGAGGTTTGAGTTGATTTGATATCTAAAGAGGCTAAATTTCTAGCACATATCATAATAAAAAACAATTTTGTTGACCATAGGATGGCAAAGGGCTCTTGCTTCTGCAAATACCAGGTTGAGACTATAAAACTATTACTAATATTTCAAAATGTGATGATCTGTGAAGGCTATTCTACTGAGCTAAAGTTGGTGTTGCTAGTTCATTGTCATGGATTTCAATGATTTTGGCAGAATTTGATGTGTGGCCCTTTCAAAAGCTTTACCAACCAGCTCCACGCCCAGTCTTTTGCATATTATGTCGGTCTTGCATCTTTGAATTTGAATTTCAGAGGTGCCATGGATTCCTTGAGTGCTTCTATTTCCTCTTGAAGAGTTTGTATCTCAATGCCTCTATCCATCAACACATGCCCCATCAAACATCTTTTGACCCAATACAAGCAAAGCGGACAGAGCTAGGAGGAGTGACCATCATCAATTATGGAGATAATATGCACCTCTTTGGAAAATGTCAAAGGTTGAGGTGTTGCGTGAGGAGACGAACTCACGAAATCAAACCCAACCGTGGCTTTGGAAATTATGTTGAGTTTTTCATTGATTATCTTCATTTGCATTGCAGTTGCATCTTATCCATCTATAACATCATTTCCTTATATTCCTCTTGATGATCCTTTAAGACCTTTCCCAACAAAAAAAAATTGGTATGCAAGCAGAGAATGATGGTTTGGAATTATTTGGAGTCACAAGTTCTGGAGATACCAACATGAGGAACCCAGGCATTAACATCCCTACAAATTCATTGTCTGGAGTAACCTCTAGTTCGTTTTTGACCCAATATCTTTCTTTAATGATCTCATGTTTGATGCTGGTATGGATTTTCTTGAGGTAGGATGAGGCCGAGGCCTCTACTTCCTCCAGGATGCCAAGGCAATGAATAATTCTCTTCTATGGCCACGAGCCTCCTAAGCGCTCCTGGTGCAAGCCACCATGTTGACAAGAGAGCCACCGATTGGGATGATCAATGAATCAATTTGTTGCTTCCCATGAGGAGTTTGTTTTATCTTGTGGACATGGCCACCACCTAACATGTAAGTGTTATTGTTCTAAACCTTTCGAATTCTAACAACCATTCACTCTTATGCAAATCTGAGGTTTTGATTTGAGTTATTTTGTATTTTAGTGGTTGACTTTTGCAATTTTTTTTTACGTGATTGTAGCTTTGTCTTGATGTCGCTTAGTAGATTCATCCATAACAGACAATTTCTAAGGACACAGAAAATTTATTCTTGGATTCACGTTACTAGAAACATGATGGAGGTTCATGTTTTCCCGAGGAAATCGTATAGAAATGACGGTGCAGAAAATGTTGTTTTCTAAGGCCACTCACATTTCTAGAGTCAAGAAACGACTTTTTGAGAACGAATCATTTTTCAAAAAAAATATTTGATATCTCCCTTAAATCCTTTAGTTCTTATGCATGTGAACCATTGCTTTCCTAGGTTTGTTGTAAGCCATTTATGCAATAGCCATTTTTCTTTGCACATTGGTGATGATAAGATGGCTCCATAAACCTCTAATCTTGGATTGGCAGCTCAGAAAATCGTGACAAATGAGAAGTCCTTGTTCAAATAAGATTTGGTTAGGCTAAACAACATTTCAAGTATTTTTAGTCAAACAACTTCTCAAGTGGATTCAATTAAACAACAATTCAAGCCACCAAATAACTCCAATTTGCTTTTTCTTAGTTCTTGCCCAAGTTTAATGAGACTACTACATGTGCATGAACTTTTGCTTGAAGACTATGATGAACTTTTGCTTGAAGTGTTACATCTAGCGATACCATGAGTGATGAACTTTTGCTCGAAGCGTTCCATGTAGCAATGCCCCAAATGTTTCATTAATACTCTCAGAAACCCAAGACATAATCTATAGACATACATGTAAATGATGCCAATCATCCACTCACAAGACTTAACCAAACCAATATATATAAAAAGGTAAATTACTAAATCTTTATAGAACTAGAAAATGACTAAATATTTACATGTATATGAGTTTATTCACCATTTCTATTTGTGTTTTAGGAATTGATTATTTAAAAAGGAAAACTCAATTCCTATCTCAGTTGAGGAAATCACTCTTTACATTTCTTTTTCAAATATTGATTTTTTTTAATAGTAAAATGTTTGTATGTGATAAGTTGGGTTATGGTTCCAATTGGAATTGGTATAAAGAAGGCATGTATTTCAAAACTTTTCAAAATATTCAATTCTAAACATTACTGTGGCTAAGGTATTGGGAAACTCAAAGAAAAGCCTTATGAAGCTCCTCTTGCTCCAATTCTAAACATTACCATGGCTAAGGTATTGGAAAGCTCAAAGAAAAGCCTCAAGAAGCCCCTCTCCTTCCAATAAACTTGCGTAGTTATCGATAGTATAATTTTCAATATATGAGATATTGAAATAGGAAAATGCTTGAATAAAATGATAGTAGATGACTAAGCAATTGTGAGTTGTCATATTGTAAATGTTTCTTTGGGAAATATGTTAACATTTCATAATGTACTTCGTGAAATCCTTGCTCTTATTTAGCTTCACTTGTGTTGTCTTTTCTCTCTCTTTCTTTCTTGCATGCAAAACATCTAGACTTTGTTTCTTGTATCGTTACCATTTTTTGTTTCTTTTATCCTTTATATGTATATACAATTATTTTTTTAAGGACTTGACCTCTACCTCTTGCAATTCACAAAACTAAATCACCCAAGTTAACTCAAGATCCCATTACATGTACTGACTTTTATTGTGTTCAATGGTCCTATTAAAAAATATGGTTCCAGATATCTTTGATAATTGCATTAGAGAGAATTTGAGGTAAAAAATGGGCCTCAAAATGACCAAAATGTACTATAAAAATCAACCAATTACATTATAGTAGATGACATCATCCCCATGGTTGAGGTGGCATTGCATGAGTTAAGAATGCTTATTTGTCACATTTTCTATGGTGGATAAAAACCCTACTTAACCAAGGTAGTGGTACAAGTACTTTTAAGTCATAAAGTAAAGTACTCACAATAAAAGTCATTTCATACTTTCTCATAAAATAATATTGTTGTTATTTTCAAGTAAAGTACTCAAAATTCACTTTCTCATAAAATAATATTATTGTCATTTTCAATTAAAGTACTCATAATTCAACAAAATGTCTTTTCGCATTTTTTTATAAAATAATATATTGTCATTTTCATGTTTTTTAATTTTAGATTATATATTCACTCAATTTTATTTAATAGCATAAT
>LPNX010234697.1:57590-128990 GCA_001517045.1 Pseudotsuga menziesii | reverse complement strand
ATATTGTTAAATTTTTACATGTAAATAAATATCAATTAAATCACATTAAAATTAAATTGATGAGCAATGTACTAAATATAAAAGGTCAACATAAATTAAAAAAATAACTCCTAAAAATATTTTTTTGTTTAATTTCATTTATAAGTTCAAGACAAATCAATGCTAAAGGACAGTAAAATTTTGGGAATTTACAATGAATCTTAGTCACATCATTGTAAAGTTATTTTATTGATTTTATTTATAGTCAATTTATAAAAGTAACTCAACCATGGTTATTTATATTGTGCATAAAAATTGTGTAGGATGTGATTTGTCATATATACCTACCCCATAAAACCCCCAACTCATAATATTTTAATATATCTTATATTTTTGTAGTACATCTCTTAGGAGGCCCATTTTTTACCTCAAATTCTCTCTAATGGTCCGATTTACTTGTATTATATTGCAAAAAGAGTTAAACAACAATAAACTCTGATATACACAAATAATTATTGGAGATTCCAAGGTCTTTTAAAAGGCATAAACTTTTCTATTCCTTCTAAAAACAAGAGATCGAGAAAGGTCTAGGGATTTAAATCTTGTGTTAACTGATGTTTGGTGTTTAATTGGTAGTATTCCAAAAGGAGCCCACTCTATTATGTATTTTTTGTGGTTGTATGTATGACTTCTTCATCTTCTAAAGCAAATGTGTCTAGCAAGATAAAAAATTATATTCTTGGCAAATGTTATGTAGCCTTTCTTCATCATATTGAGGTGCATTCATAATAAAATTGTGGACAACCACCAAAAAGTTGTTCTCTCAATATACCATGGGAAGATGTCAATGTTCTCAACTTTCATACGCTCATCACTATCATTCCATTCTACCAAAGTTCCCTCTACATTTCTACCATAATCAGTTGAGGAATCATGACAATCACCAGATTGCATTATGATTTCTAGTTCTCTGATAGAAGGGATCTTCTCAATTAGTTTCTAAAGGATAAGATGGAGGGTGTCTCCCCAAGGAGGTTGATGATACCTTGAGGATATTTACCTGCTGGTACTTGGCTACTTAGGGAGTGAATATGTGTTTGGAAAAGCATACTAGGATTATTAAGATCATTGGTGATAAAACAACAATTAGCTAGAAGATTGTCTCTCATATGTTAGGGATTAGGATTGTAAGAGGGATGAGTCATGTTGCAACTGTGTGAGCTAGTGAGGAATAGACAAAGGGTGGATGCTAAGTGTTGAGAGCCAAACCATGAGATACTACTGAGATGTTGGGTTGAAACGAGGTTGTACAGGTAGGGGGGTAAGTTGATTAAATGAAATCCATAGGATTAGTAATCATAGCTATCATTGGAGCTTCTTCCATGACCATATATTGAAATTCTTCTACATAATATAAAACATCATAGTCTTCTACATGAGATAAATCAACAAAGTCCCTTTACTGAATAGATGTTCAGTTCTCTATAATACCATGTGAAGAGGAGGAAGTCTTAGGAGGGATATCCTTTTGATGAGGCGATGGAAAATTGCCTAATTTCTTATCCTAATTATGATTGAGAGAGTTGGTTTCACTATTGAAGAACATTTCCTCATGATGATGAGACATGATCTTTATCCTTTGTAACATGGTTTCCATTACAACCTCAAGTATCACAACAACCATAATTGTTTTTAGGGTCCACTTTGCCAACCCTTCTATCCCACCTCGGTAGGGTCAAGGTTTTAGTTAACTCTTTGATCCCTAGGACATCAACTATCATATGAGTTTTCTCTATGTTATGTATATACAATTTTATGTTAGTTTAGATCTATTTTAAATTAAAATTTATTAAACATCTACTTAAATTAAAAATTTGAAATGAAATCCCCGAGGGGTAGCTTAGTTGGATGGAGTCCAAATCCAAAGACCGTTTGATATTGAGGTCGGAGGTTCAATTCTCACAAATCCAACTCTCTAGGTCTCCCAGGGTTAGGCTCCCAAAACTAGAGCCAATAACAAAAATTAATAATAATAATTTGAAAACTCATAGAAAATTAGTTTATAATAAAATAAAATACAAACAAACTCTAACACACACACATATATCCAACTGAGTGAATATGTTAGTTTATAATAAAATAAAATACGAACCAACTCTAACACACACACACACACACACACACACACATATATATATATACAAGTGAGTGAATATGTTTGAACAAATCAAATGAGTTGGTTTGTAAAAATTGTTAAATGCAAACCAACACGTTTATGGCCCATTGAATGAATAGATGGTATGGGATTCCTTTCTTTTCCCTAAATGGAATATTTCATTTAAGAAATGTAAATCAAACATCAATTTCAAAGGGACTATTTGTGTAAGTTATAATTCAACTTATGAAAAAATTTCTCACATTTAAGGGGTTGAAATTTTGGTTTATTGGTAAGGTTGATTTTTTTTTATAGTAACCGTTAATTGGTATTAAATGTTTTTGGGCGAACCAAAATCTGAAATTTACAAAAATAAAGAAGGTTGATGACCTCTAACAGTACTGTCAACCTTCTTGAAAAAATTCTTGGGAGAAAGATCCCACTTGCTTCTAGAGCTATTTCGAGAAAAAGACATGGCTTGCTTACAAGAGTAGACTCTCACAAACTGTGAGCAGAGAAGAATGCAAAAGCAAAACATTAATCAGAGGGGGAGTCGATATGCCCCTTAATGAAAGGGTTTAAACTCTTCTGAGAGCCCAAAAAAATGTTTGTGGCTACTTCATTTTCCCTACGTTCTTTATTGGACTTCCTTCCTCTAGTGAGGGGAGGAGAGGGGCCTGGGAAGCCTTCGGATTCTAAGTTTCCCTCTGACCTAGAGGAGGAGCTTAGGGAGGAGCCTGCTTGGGCTGTGAGCTCAAGCTCTAGCGTTCAAACATCTCTCTTGGATTCTAGTGGAGCAACATTTGGAGTATATGCTTTCACAACACGGCCAACGACAACTATCTCTGGGGGACCGGAAGGATCTGGAGGGTTCTCATCCTACACTGGGGCTTCCACAGTCGGTTCTGCTTTGGTTTCTTGAAATTCAACCACCTGCAACGCTTCAAAGCTATTTTTGCTTTCTAGCGTAGGAGGGGTTGCTTCTGTAGTTGGAGGGACTTCAGTTGCCTTGTGCTGGGGAACTTGGGGCTCCTTTCACCGGGGAGGCCGGCGCCGATTTGTGACTATCTAAAACTCTACATCTTTGGTTAGAGGAGGGACTAATGACTTGGAGATTTTGGGGCAGCTCTTCGTAAAGTGGCCATAAATATGGAAAACGTTGCATTTAAAGGGGATCTTCTCGTAGTCCAGCTCTTAGATGTGACTCCAGTCACCCAAGGTGAGCTTTAGGGCTTTCGAAAGTCCTTTCTTGAGGTTTACCTCTACGCAGATACAGGCGCAAGTAAACTGACCCCCTTTTGGCTCCGCACTATCCAGAAAGCGCCCTATTTTATTTCCAATGTTCGCCAAAGAACTTTTCCCCTAGAGGTGAAGGGGGAGGTGTGGCAATCTAACCCATACTGGGGCAGCTGTAATCTTTGCTTCTGGGTTGAAATCCAGAGTCCAAGGGGCTAAAAACAGCCCTCTGGAGTCCATGAAGTAAGGGCCCGATCTGAAGAATAAGTCTCGTTCTTCCTTACTCAAGAAATGAAACACAAAATAACCCCTACCAGCTGCACACAGAGAAACATGTCCATGCACAATAGGGCTCCAGTTCTCTGCAATCCAGGGCTCCATCGCCTTTGGGCTAGGCCATAACCCTATAAACTTTACAATGAGGGCTTTTTCGGAGAGAATGAGAGCCAGCCGGCATGGATCCGATGGAGAGAGCTCCAGAGAGGGGATCTCATCCATCTTTTTCATGAACTTGGAAGTGGGTAGAGACTTTGCCTTAGGAGCGGCGGAATGAACTAAAGCCTTAAAGGCCAAAAGCGGGTCTTGAGCCATCATGCAACAGCTCCAAAATGGACGAATTCGCAAGCATAAGCCTCACCTCTCACGGAAGGAGTCGAAGACCATAAGTAGATTGGAGGGGGCCGAGCCGGACAAGGGAGGCTGACTTCAAGATAGACGGCAAGAGCAGGTCAGAAGGAACAGCGGCTAGGGAAACCCTAGCCACGCTTCGCCGCTGCAAATCTCCATCGTGTAATTCATCAATAAAAATTTATTAGTAAGGTTGATTGTTATGGTTATGGGTTACCTAGTTTAAGTAGAGAATAGTAAGCTATGGTTAAGGTTGACGTAAGTTTGTTTAGTGTTGTTTCAGGCAAGCTATGGTGTTGTCACCCTAGGGCATTCTATTGTAAGTCAAACATCAACTTCATAGAAAACATTTCCACATTCAAGGGGATGATGTTTTGATTCATTGGTAAGGTGGATTACTATTCTTCCTTGTGGTTACCCCATTTAAGTTGTTAAGAACATGGTATAGTTTTCATATATGCTTATAGTGGGTCCATATTATATCATTAATGTATGTGGCTAAAACCAACTTATCTTCATTTGTTGTAATATTAGGTTATGGTTAAGGTTAACCTAATCAATTTATATGTGTCCCATAGCCTTTATTTGGGAGCATTCCCTATCTCTTGAGTTGTACAAACTCAAGAGTATTTTGCAAATCATCATTGTGAGCTATTGTTCCCTTTAAAATTAATTTTGGCATATTGGCACCACATATGTTTTCACGATTTTGTTGTTAGTGTTTTCTCTATGCTTGGTTCCTTAGCATGTTTCTAGACTTCCTCTCTAACACTCATACGATTCAATGTTTCGTGAATGTGTTTGGTGTTATCTTGGTTATTATTGACATGTTTCTCTAACACAACATTGATATTTTCTCCATTCATTGTAGATTTAAAATTTAGTTGGTAATTCCATTCAATGCTTTTCTCTCATGTATCACGATAAGATTGATTGCTTCTTGAAACACTACCGTCAAACAAAAAGAGAATACCTTTAAAAGATCTTTCCATAGGGCATTTATGCCAAGTATTTTGTAGAAATTACCATCACCTTGAACTTACCATCTTCTAAGATCATTATTAATGAGGGCTGAGTATTATCATGTTGAGAAACAATTTCCATTGTGCATGGGAGTATGTCATTAATGGTGGGTAACACTAATATAAAAATGTATTTGTTTTGAAGAAGAAAAAACACCCTTCAAAGGTAGAGAATATGTGTATGTAGTTGATGGTAGGTGACATTAATAAAATGAAAAGATAAAATGTATTTGTTTAAAGTGGAAAAAGAAAAACATTCTAATTAAAAAAGACTATTCTAGAATATATTCATTTTAATCTTGGATTTATTAAATGGTGATATAGATCAAATCTTTATATACTTATGTTAGTAGAAAAATATTAAAATTAATTTATGTATCATCTTTATACAAAAAAATTTGTAAATGGTGAGATGGTGGGGTTCCATCAACCCATGGTCCATTCTTGGGGTTAAGAAGGCTCTCTTGATTCCCAAAGGAATATCAGGGAGCCAAGTTTCATTGGAAAAAAAAATTGAAAAAAAATTAATTAAATGAAATGATAAAAATGACATTAATATAATGTCAAAAAAATTATAAAATAAAAATAAATTAATATAGATCTTTTTTAATTTTAAATCTATTAACATTTTTATTTATATCATTTTGTAAAAAACAGAAGGTTCATACAATATATTAAAAAACAATTTAAAAGAAAATAGTAAACTGAAAATAATATAAAAATAATAATATAAATTCAATTTATTTTAATTGTAAAATAAAAAAAATAAGTATTAATTCATTTGATTTTAATTTTATTAACATTCTTATTTTTACCATCTTGTAAGAAAGAAAAGATGTTAATGCAATATATCGTAAAAACAATTCAACGGAGAACAAGCCAAACTAGAAAATCAAACCTTACACAAGGCTGATCTTGTAAGAAAAAACAGATGTTTATGAAATATATTAAAAAACAATTAAAAGGAGAAAAAGCCAAACTAGAAAATAACAATAAAAAAAAACCTACACAAGGAGGTTGTTAGAATGGAACTTAGAGGTTGATCTTGTAAGAAAAAAAGGTGTTTATGAAATATATTAAAAAAACAATCCAAAGGAGAAATAGGCAAACCAGAAAATAACAATCCAAAAGAAAAAACAAACAAACCCTAGACACCCTACACAATGTCGTTGTTAAAATGAAACTTGGAAGCATAGTAGATACGATTCGATACTTAAAATGTACTTGACGAAAAAATACAATACTAATAAAATACGGAAGTAGAGTTCTTATATGTAATATTTTTAATTAAATATGTAATGATATTATAACATTTATATATAGTTAAACATATACAATATTTTTAATGAAATATTGAATATCAACCATTAAATTTTAAATTTAAAAAAATTAAACATATTTTTTATAATAAAAATTAATCTTTAAAAAAACATAGTATAAGAGAGAAAACTCTTAGTTATTAATAGTTATTCATTATTTTAAGAAGAAAGTAAATTTTATTTACCACTATTTACATTGAAATTAATTAATTAATGTTTAAATTGTATTAGGGTTAACTTTGACTCCCAAATGAGCAAGGAGGTAAATGGTTTTGGGCACATGGTTTTGGTAACCAATAGATTTAGTGTTGCTATAATAATTGCATATTTATTTTTTTGGCATATTTTTATTCCTATTAAATTGAATTACTAAGTATGAAATTGAAAGGTATTTATTTTATAGTGTTTTAATAATTAAAATTTGGTTTTTTAAAATTAACCCGTATTCTTATTACACATAGATTGAATATTCCACCAATTAAAATTTGTTTAAAATTTCCGTACACAAAAGACCAATACGGCCCAATTATGCTACTATACTGGGAAGCTGATCTTGTAAGAAACAAAAGATGTGCATGCAATATATTAAAAAACAATCCAAAGGAGAAAAAGCAGAAAAACAAAAGATATTCATACAATATATTAAAAAACAATTCAAAGGAGAAAAAACCAAATTAAAAAATAACAATCCAAAAGAGAAAAAACCAAACCCTACACACCTTACACAATGAGGCAGTTAAAATGAAACTTGGAGGTTTATCTTGTAAGAAAAAAAAGAGGTTAATGTAATATATTAAAAAACAATAAAAAGGAGAAAAAGCCAAACCAGAATATAACAATCCAAAACAGAAAAAAACCAAACCCTATACACCTTACACAATGTGGCTGTTAAAATGGAACTTGGAGGTTGATCTTGTAAGAAAAAAAGATGTCCATGCAATATATTAAAAAAACAATTTAAAGGTGAAAAAGCCAAACCAGAAAATAACAATCCAAAAGAGAAAAAACCAAATCCTATACACTTTACACAATACGGCTATTAAAATGGAACTTGGAGGCCGACCTTATAAGAAAAAAATATATTCATGCAATATATTAAAATAGAAGAAAAAATCAAACCAAAAAATAACAATCCAAAAGAGAAAAAACCAAGCCTTACACAGAGAGGCTGTTAAAATAACCAATCTCTGCATGCCTGCATGCCCGAGACAATGTGACTGTTAAAATGGAACTTGAAAGCTGATCTTGTAAGAAGAAAAAAAGGTTCATATTTAATATATTAAAATAACAATCGAAAGGAGAAAAAATCAAACCAGAAAATAACAATTCAAAAGGAAAAAGACCAGACCCTATACACTATACACAATCTGGCTGTTAAAATGGAATTTGGAAACTAATTTAATAAAAAAAAGAGATGTTTATGCAATATATTAAAAACTCAATTCAAAGGAAAAAAAACCAAACCAGAAAATAACAATCAAAAGAGAAAAAACCAAACCAGAAAATAACAATAAAAGAAGAAAAAACGAAAACCCTATGGAAGGAAAAAAGCCAAACCCTACCCAAGAATACTGTTAAAATGGAACTTATTGCGACGCTGTTAAAACAGAAACTGGTGCTGCCCAGGTTCGAACTGGGGACCGTCAGTGTGTAAGACTGACGTGATAACCGACTACACCACAGCACCAGATGATAAAGAATGCGTATCAAATATTTTGTCAATGAGTACGAATGCATATTAAATATTTCAAGGATCAATGTTGTTTCAGAAGCTTCGAAAGTTTAAACATTCCAATGACAATAATTGGCTTTCAATATCTGCATCTCTGAGTACGAATCTTGAATTAGAAGACAACTTATGGGGAAGCAAAAAATCGGTCCTTCCATAAGATGGATCCTGATTCCTTATGCCCATGCAACTTAACAGGAAAGAAGAGCTCAGATTTCAGAGGAAAACCTCTACTTCGAATTCTGGGAGAAGATACTTGTCAGAGCACTGTCTCCACGCCCCTTAGATCACTGATGATTTCTTTACCAAATACATGTTCTATAAACTATAATTATCTGGATCGATAGGTAAAACAATTTGTTTCCCCTTCTTGGCCTCCGATTTGTTCAAAAAGAATTACAGTATTACTTGAAATTCTCCAATTCCAGGGAACTTCCTACACTGAGTTTCAGGGTACGATAGATTCTGAAGCCATCTGCTGGACAAAGACCAACATCAATCTCCGTAATTACCACTATCTTAGACATATTTAGACTCTACCAAGGTTCTTTTTAGAGATTTCCCTACGCTGTTTTCAGGTGAAGCCATTGGATTACGAAGGGCGTTTCTATGCTATGAACATCACTCAGAACTTGTCCCTGAACTCTGCACCCACTCCAAAATTTTGAACAAAAGTATCTGAGTTAATACAAATTCGAAACATCTTGATAAACTGCAAAAAATTTCCTTCAAAAAATTTCTCCTTACTTGAAAGCAATTTCGCAGTATTGTATATCCAAATACTGATCTTCTATGTTGTCTACTATTCACACTTCATGCTTCTTGCAAATTTACGGTTTCCATGATGATCTGCAAGTAAAAGAAGAGAAACGAGAGAGAACACGAAGGAGCTCAATTTTTAGAGGCAGACCTATACTTCCAATTCTGGGAGAAATACGTCATAGCACTGTTTTTAGTGCAATCAGATCATTGTTGATTTCAATTCCAATGGCATGCTTCATAAACTAGAGTTAGTTCAATGGCATGCTTCATAAACTAGAGTTCGTTGAGGAAGGAGCTCAATTTTTAGAGGCAGACCCATACTTCCAATTCAGGGAGAAATACGTCATAGCACTGTTTTTTGTGCAATCAGATCATTGTTGATTTCAATTCCAATGCCATGCTTCATAAACTAGAGTTAGTTGAGTTAATGGGAAAGAGAATTTTCCCTCCTCAGGGATCCAATTTGTTCAGAAAGGATTACTATATTGCTTGAAATTCTCCAATTCAAACCCTGAGTTTCAAAATATGGATATTGAAGTCATGAGCTTCTATCTCAGTTAGTACCTATGGCTTTAGACATATCCTACTTCTTACAGTTCAAGGTGGAAATATGTAACACTGCTAAATTAAAATTGAAAAAAATCCATCATGTACCTGTAATTTTAAAATGAAAAGCACCTATGCAACATAAAAGAAAGCTATAGATGGAGTTTAACCCAGACCTAGGCATAATACTCAATCAAAGTCTTTCTTATTTCTTTTCCAAATCCCTCTTAATACATAAATCCTAAAAAATCATGAATCAAGATAAATATATGCTAATTAACTAACAATCATCTTCTTTTGTGTTTATTTCTCAAAGCGTTTCTTTCAAAAAAATTAATTGGTGAGAGAAGGTGATTTCACAATATTATATATATGCATCCATTGATCTTCTATGCAGTCTACTACGCACATTTCAAGCAGTATCATTTCATGCCCCTAAGTTATGGCGTTTCCATGATCCCATGTTCTACAAGCAATATAAAAGAAAACACGTATTTTCTTTATTCGGTTCTCTAGGGATCTACAAGTCTCATATGGTGTCTAGCACAAGCATTGCATGGACAGCATCATCAAACAAATGCATTTAGGAAAAACTTAATGTTGTAAGCAAAAGAGTTCCCTGCCAAGATAATGCATACCTTGAACATTGACAAACACCATAAAAGCAACAGTACTTTCAAGTTTCAACTTCATCAACATTTATAACATTTTTCGTAAATAAACAGAAAGAAACTTACATTGTCATAGTAGCAAATATACAAGCCATTGAGATATATGTACTGACATTTATTGTGTTCGAAGGGTCCAATTCAAAAAGATGGTTCCATACTTATCTGGTAATCATCTTGTATACCTATATTATTAGCTGAAAATAGTTAAAAAACTGTAAGCTTCGATAAAAATATAATTATTGGAGATTCAAAGGTCTTCTAAAAGACATAAACTTTGTTATTCCTTCATAAAAAGATCAAGAAAGGTCTTGGGGATTTATATCATGTTTTGTCTTGATGTATGGGTTTGTTTGGTGGTATGCCAGGAACTCGCCTACCTTCTTTTGTGTTTTGTTGTGGCTGCAAGTATGACTTCCTCATCTTCTAAAGCAGACGTGTCAAGCAAGATAAAAATGAAGATTCTTGGAAAACAAAGCCTTCTTTAATCATATTGGGGACCATTCATAGTAAAATTGTGGACAATGTTAGTCTTCAATTTTGTATTTTCATGAGCCTTTCTTCTCCAAACGAACATAGTAGAAGACCCTTGGAGTTCAGTAGCAGTTGTAGTTTGATGGGTACTTTCCAAAAACTACCACACATTGGTGATTGATGCAGGTAGCACTAGAACACGAATGCCCTATGTCAAGAAATTCCCATGACATGGTTTATGGTAAGATTAGGGTCAAACACACCCTAAGGAGGTGAATGCCCTATCTTGTTTGGGCTCCATAGCATGATACGAGGAAAGCAAAGGCATTACCCTAATGGAGGATTTTACATACATTTCTTGTTTGGGCTCCATAGCATGATACGAGGAAAGCAAAGGCATTATCCTATTGGAGGATTTTACACACATTTCTTGTTTGGGCTCCATAGCATGATATGAGGAAAGCAAAGGCATCACCCTAAAGGAGGATTTTACACACATTTGGAGGTATATTTCACCTTTTTGGGCTAAGAGCACATTGTCCAAGGATTTTTACATATTTAGAGGAAAACAATTTACATGAAGGGATGCCACGTGGCATTGATAACATGAAGGTGACAAGTGGCATTATGGACCATTTTCTGCATTTCAAGGGAAAAGTAGCAAAATGTCCCACATGGAGGAGCCCTAGAGTTTGACATGTGGCAAAGAAAGAGGACAAAGTAGGAACACCCTAGCTTAGAGTGATGCCATGTGGTGGTAACAACACTTGTATGGTCAAAGAAGGTCTATTGATGAAGGGCCTTCCACTTGGTTGAAAGGAAATGCTATTTTATTGCTTAATATTGAATCTATCTTGCAAATAAAGGATGTTTTCTTCAAGAGAGCATTTAAAGCATGTTAATGGGTATTACATGGTTATAGGTACATTGACACATATTTGGAGGAGGTTCCTCAAAAGAGAATATGACAAGTGTCATTTTGTGGTTAAAGTAAATTGTAGAAAGCATAATAAGAGGAACTCCTTACTTCAAGGGATTTTATCTCTCAATTATTATTATTTTATTCAATTTGGTTTGGCATGAAAGATACAAATAGAAGAACGATTCATTTGCTAGAAGATTAGGAGACCTCCAAGATTAATTGAATATATTTTAAGAGGAAGAAGTTAAGGAACACTTCAATGTGAGGCTCTTCATTTTTTTTTCTTGGGTTGATTCGATGGATGGAAACTATTAGTACAAATATGTTGGAATCATCTTTGTACAAGGACATTTTTTCCTCAATAAGAGGACATTAGGTTTGAGGTTAAACCTTCCCTTCGTCTTGTTGTAACAATTGGGTTTATTGAAGGATATTTTCTCTTGTAATGTCTCAGTTAGGGCTGTTCACTCTATTTTGAGGGCTACCCTAGCCAGGTTTTCAATGTTAAGTGTGGCATGTTTAGGCCCTTTTGATTTTTGGGCGAAATCACACTTGAAGAATGATGTATTGTTGGTTGTTATTTCTATAATCAAGGCTTCATACTTTTGTTTACTTCTTGTATGGTTTCATGTGTGGACATACTTTAATTATTTATGGTTGCACATTACTACTAGGTTGATTTTGTGCTAGTTGTGAGGAGCATCTTTGAAATATCCTCCTTTAATTTTATGCATATCAAAATGAATCCATGTGGTTGGTTAGAGCATGTTTGCAATATCCATCCTATGCCTTCTTCTATACAAGTTTGAATTGTCTTAATTGATGGTCATGATTTTGTCACCCATTAAATAGGCATTGGTCTTAGCAATCTACCATCCCTTTAATTCTAAGAATATCATAAACACCTTTTCTAGAGTTTCTCCCCATGTGCCAAAGGAGAGATAGACTTAAGTGACAAGAAGAGTTGCTATGGTGATAGAAAGAAATCTTCCTATGTGCCTTTATGGTTGCACTTGGTTTTGAGGCTTTGAATATGTTTACATGTGAATCTAGGAGGTAAACATTTGGCACCATTGTCGGGGACGAAGTCTGATTCACGAAATTCTATAGATTGGATACAATGATTTGATGAAGGTTTTTCTTTGAAGATCTTATTCTCATTCGACGACCCCAAAAAGGATCAAACCCTGCTCTAGAATATTAGAAATTGTTGCTTGTAGAGGCGAGGACATCCAATAGACTTGAAGGCATTTAAAGACTCACCTGGAAAATCCGCTAGTATTGAAATGAGGAATGAGGATATACTCTTCAAAATTTTCATATCAATTTTTCATTTGATGATTTGGATGTGAAGAAATATGCCATCATTACAAGAAAGGTTGGTTGTCAAAAAGCATAGACCTTTGGATTTCTCAGGCATTTTAGGGTATCCAAATGAGCTCCCTCCTCCCAAATGGTTCAAGCATACTTTGAAGCTCGATGGATGCCTTCATCTAGCCACAAAACATGTTACATCTTTCATTGATCTTATTTTAGATCTCATATTGTCCATGAGGATGTCATGATGAAAATGTTTGTCTTTATCTTGAAAGATTATGCATTTGAATGTTTTGATAATTGTACCCCAAATAAGATATATTCATTTTTAGGTTTAACTATATATTTTCGCAATTTTTTGGATCCCAACATGAAGATGAAGCTCAGGTTGAAGCTCTTGATGCTTGTATGGTGCTTGATATTTTCCATGTAAAAAAAAGAAGAGACAAGATCTTAGGTTTCTTATAGTAACCCTCCAGAGGCACTAGTGATTGAGATAGAGGAAACTATGAAAGAATCGAATACCCTCCTTGTCTCCTTAGAAGGATAAGGTTAAAGATCAATAATTGAAGGTAAATCTCATGAGGAGCTTGACAATAACCAACTTTCTGCATGGTCCAATTATACATAAAGTTTCAGATTTGGATAAGAAGATTGAAGCATAAAAAATTCTTATCACAGTGCCTCGTGAAGATATTTCCACTGAAGAATATGCATTCCATATTTTTCTAAAAGAAATGACCTATGATAATGATGTGCACTTGCATGAGGAAATTCCAACAGCCATCATCATGGATTCCTAGGAAGACAAGTTTTTGGTATGATATTTTCATTTTCAAAATTCTAAATTTGGTGATGAATCCAATGATGATTTGTACATTATAGATGTGGTAGAGAAACCCTTGGAGGATGAAGAAATTGCAAATGTTTCCTCTGTCTCATGTGATAAACAACATGCAAGCCAAGGAGATGATCATGTGAGCACTCTTTTTGTGATCAAGAGGCATAGATGGGATATGGATAACTGGTTTCTTCATATAGATCCCATATATGACATGTATTGTGAGAGCTTGTCAATGGAGGAAGGAGGATATATGTTGGAACATGTGGATTAGTTTTTGGAGAGGCATGTGGTGTTCCATGGAGGTGANCATATATGACATGTATTGTGAGAGCTTGTCAATGGAGGAAGGAGGATATATGTTGGAACATGTGGATTAGTTTTTGGAGAGGCATGTGGTGTTCCATGGAGGGGATTTGTGGCTTGTCTATGGGCTCCATATTCACATGTTAGAGGGATGAGTATATCAATCATATCCGACACTGGGTAGAGCAAGCATGTGGACACACACACCAACATTGGTGCGGCTTTGATGTTTACTTTCATCTTCAAGTGCTCACTTAAGAGATTCTAGCTTATTCATGTAATATGCTTGATGAATCGTTTTTTGGCTTATTTCCGAACAAAAGGGGAGATTTCATGTTATTTATGAGATTATATAGTGGTTGCATTGGATTTATGATTTCACTTAGCATTTGCATCTTCCAATGATAGAGGTGGGTAGGAGGAAAGATCTTGATCTTCACGAGAAGTAGGTTCCATTTATATGTTTTCTTCGACATTTTTGGCTCATGCATTTATTTGAACTACTCCTTGAGAATGAGTCATTGGATGGACATTCTCAAGTTTTTTAATGAAATGAGATTGAAAACGTTTATATTGTGTGGTAAGGATGTGCAGTTTTGGATCCATCCCATCATAGGTTTCCAACACTTTGATTCACCTTGTAGCTACAATAGAGATTATGGAGTTTGTTACCTATCAAAATAGCACCCTTGATCAAGGTCACAGATCTAGGTACAATGAGTGGTAAGCATGGGAGAAGCTAGTTCCCATTGTCACCATGGCTTGGCTTCTTAACACTTTAGGTCAACTTCTAATACCAAGGGGGAGTCCCTAGATTTTTGTGATTGATATTTTCATTTGTTTAAACAACACACAAACATATTTCCCAAGAAAACTCTCAATAAGATCAATGCCTTATGGAGTCAAAAAATGAATGCAATAATGATAATAAGTGAGAGGTAGGCAATATGTTACTTTATCACATATCCCAAGAAAGATAATTTCAATATGCTGATGTTGTTACAAGGTTGCAATAGTTAAGATACTATAGAAAACTTGATATAAATCAATCACTATGATTCCAACTTACCATATGATATGTACCTTGTATATTAGGGCTATAGGAAAGCCTACAAAGCCTGTGAAGAGAATCACTAAATCAAAATTAATAGTTTAAAATCAGATCTGGCATGTACCCTAGAACAACTCCCAAATAGAGGGTGTCTCATTTATAACATTTTTTAAAGGGTGTCCAACCCCATCGGGGTCAATCTTGACCCAAAGAATTTCTATTTAGGCCTTCAAACGTAGCTGAAATGTTGAATATAGATGTGCCTACAATAATAAATATGCAAAACAATACCCTACAAGCACAGGTTCTTGAGAATCTCACGAATTTAACCATAATATCAAAACAACCCTAAATATTCACCATTAAATCTTTTAGGGAACACTTTTCTGTCCAAATAGAAATTCCAAATTCTAAATATTTTTTGAGAAATAAATTTTTCTAATTTTTAGGCTTTTCCAATATTATATTTTTTTGGTATTTTTATAATGAATATACAAGAGAATTTTGATAAAATATATGAAGAGAAAGGGTTACGACCTTAGTCCTCAACCCTAAGGCAATTAGAGATTGAAGTCCACGTCCCTACTCAATTTGGCTATTCAAGATTTTCCAAGTAGGGAAAAGGCTAGTAACTAGATAGAAGGTCGAAGTAGCCAAACCCTAATTTGGGAAACAATGAATCCAAAGGTACACAGTGGAGAGATCCTTCAAGAGGAATGTATCCTCAAACAAGACTAACAAGATGCAAAGAAAACCCTAATTTACCTTACTTAAGGTGCAAGAGCAATGTCAAATAACAAAATGGAGAGATCTTACCAACAACAACCAAGGAAAGATCAAGAGCAAGATTTCTTAGGTCCTCCTTAGCCATGAGTTATGAAATTATTATTTGTATTAGACATTCACATAAGAACCATACCAAAGAGAGAGGTGCACATCAATCAAGTGCTCCAACAGACTAAGATAAAAATAAAAAAAGTGCATAGTTAGAACCCTTGTCTTGTTACAAATGAATGTTAGGACCCTTTATTTATATGAGGTGTCCTAGTCTTTTTTGAAGTTTAGAGGCTACCTTACTAAAAATTAAAATAACTTGAAAATAGGGTTTGGCACCCACAACCTAGGGAGTAAATTGCAAAAGTCTAAAAATGATGATAAAATAGTGAAAATGGCTACATCCGAATGAAGTGATGAGCCAAGGGAGGATGTCATGCCCCAACTAACCCCAACAATGTATATGATCCCTCACGTACTCCCCCTTTAGCAAGGTAAGTATTATTGAATAAGATGACACACTGATGAAGTGTGCACATATGAACCAAGAGGAGGGGTCATACAAAAAAAGGAAGGTCCAAGTGGGCATAAATGAGGTGTGCTAAATTGGGTATGGCAGCCCTTATACACACAATAATATTCTACATAACAACATGGGTGTGGCTAAGAGCCCCTAGGCCATGTGTCCTGATGGGTCCATCCCAAGAAGCACCTAACACCAACCCAGAGCACAAATGAGCCAACATGATAGGGGGATTTTGTCCATCAAGGGGCTGTAAAAAATGCCACTAAGACAACACTCCTTGGAATGAAAACCAAGAATACCTTCCATGACTAGACCATGGGTGTTGAGCATATCTAAACCAACACTTTTACATAACAAGCCTAGACTTGAACTTTTACAATGGAAAAATATCCCCTCACTTTGGTATATCCTAGTAAGCATGTTGCAGATGATTTGGGGCGTAACAGAGTTCTCTTGCACCCCACAAGGTAGTGAAATCCCCATGCGGGACTAGTTGTTATCATTGAAATTCATGGTTCATATTTCATTTTCATGGGCCTTTATTCTCTCACCAAGCATTTTAGAAGATTCCTAGGGTTTAGTAGCAGTTACAAATTGACATATGCTTTCCTGAGACCACATTGTTGATTGATACAACGACTCGAGAAAACCAAATCATGAACACCTTACTTCAAGAAATGTCCATGGCATGGCTTATGGAAAGATTAGGGTAAAACACAACATAAGGAGGTGAACACCCTACCTTGTTTGGGATCTAGAGCATGATATGAGGCAAGAACAGGCATTAATGAGCATTAAGGGTTGAGTACCCTCTTTAAGGAGATGGCTAAAGAATGTTAAATATAAGATGAAACCCTAACGTATGAGTTTAAACACATTTGAGGGTATATTTCATCTTTTTGGGGTAAGGGCACATTGTTTGAGGCCTTTCAATAGATTTGGAGGTAAATTCTTTTCATCAAGGAATGCCATGTGATGATGATGACATGATTAAACACCAAGGAGAGGGCATTTTTCTTATCAAGGTGCAAGGGCATTAAGCACCATTTTTTTCATTTCAAGGAAAAATGAGCTAAACACCCCACATGGAGGAGTTGGGAGTATGACAAATGGAAAAGAAAGAGGACAAAGGAGGAATACTCTATCTTAGAGTGATGCCATGTGGTCATATGAGCGCTTGTATGGTCAAAGAAGGTCTGTAAATAAAGCCATCCACTTAATGATTGAAAATAAATGCCATTTTATTGCTTAATCATGATTTTGTCCCCTAAAGGAGAGACTTCTTACTTAGAAGAACATTTAAAGCACGTCAACCCTTCTTTTATTTCTTTCTTGGAATAATTGGTTTTACTGACAGAAAAACTCAAACTCTGTTTTAAAAACCAACATTTTGACCATTCTTCTCTTTTAAACAAAATTGGAAATTATGGACTTAAACCGCAAATAAAACCCTATATTAATGTCTAAATAGAATGCATTTTCTTTATTTCCTGGAATAATTGTTTCTACTGATAGAAAAACTCAAACTCTGTTTTATAAACCAACATTTTGAACATTCTTCTCTTTTAAACAAAATAAAAAATTATGGACTTAAACCGCAAATAAAACCCTATATTAATGTCTAAATAGAATACATTTTCTTTTATCAATGTAAACACCGTAGAGTCAAAAGACTGCAAAATGTATTAAAATAACACAGGGCCTTTTCAAAACCAAACTGTCCTTATCATTTATCAGTATTAACCACCCACTGATTGAGCCTTAAGGCTAACATTATAAACAAGTCAACAAATAAAAAAAAACCTAACTTATTTTTAAAAACAAAATTTCAGCAGTTCCAACTTAGTCTCAACCTAATGGCCTGTTCAAAAATAGCACAGTAAAACAAGTTATGGATGAAAAGGTTCCATAAGAAATTCATCGAAATATTCAAGTCATGTCCATACGGCCTTCCCAACAAATCAAGTACATCATAGCCACTGCCAAGTAGAAATCAATCCAAGCAAAACAGTATCAACCAAAACCCCATACACCCATCGCAGGAGGAACCTGAGGTATGAGACTGAGGCTTACCAGGTTGAACACGAAGCGTGGAGTTTTTCGGTGGCTTCCAAAACATAGCAGCCAATTCGGAAGCCTACACAAGTTGAACCATTTGGGTGTTAAGCTCATTCTTAATTCAAATAACGAAGACAATAAATCTTTGAAACAATACATAATGTTTTAAACTTAAAAGAATATTTACCTAGAGAGTTTGACATCGTAGATGGTGACATGAACAGAACCCTAGCTGCAAGAAAGGGTATGTCCAAGCAACGAGGAAAGCTACTGTCAAGAAAACCTCAACAAGAATGTTCAAGCCAAAATCCAAACCCACGATGAAAACAAAACGAAAAACACATTGTTAACTCATACAGAGTTCACCACTACACAAGTGCATGAATGGAAAGCCTCGCAGAGGCAAGGAAATGGCGACAAAGGCCTCACACACAGAATAAAGCAATGGCGATGAAGAACCTCACACGCAAAAGATTTGCAATGGCAAAGAAGGCATGTACATATAGAGTTAAAGGAGTGGCATCAAGGCCATGTGGCCCCCTCTCCACAGCAGTAGTAAAAAGATAAGCCAAATGTGAAATTTTAGGGTTTTTGAGACATATATAGTAAAGCCACAAAAGTCGAAACCCTATCCTATAACGATCGACCACGTGGAAGATCAATACGTTTTGGAATTGTAGGTCTAGCTCTATAGTTCGAGAGTCTTGGAGCAGCCTGCAAGTAAAAAGAATTTACATAAAAACTTGGTTATAAACCTTTCAACAATCAAATAATATCTCTATATTGAGATGCATATTATAATCTTAAAGAAAAATGATATTGGTGGTGATCTTCACATAAACTAGGGTTTACAACTATGTTTTATGAACCTTTGTAATTTGTAATAACTTATGCAAAAGAATCTTTAACCTTGTTAACATTATAAACAAACACCTATGATAAACTATAGGACTTGTAAAAAGACATTGTAGAAAACCTATGATAATACATTGGTTAAAAATACTTATATGTGTAATATTGCAAGTATAGAAAGATTCATAGCATGATTCTTAGTATGACTATTATAACTTAGTTTTGTTATAAGGTAATAATTTTTACATCATATCTCCTTGTGAGATGAAGGTCATGTGAAGGCTAGGTTGGATAGATTTTGTAGGAAATGATCTCTCATTCCTTACACAAAGCAGTAATACTATTGTTTAACAATACAATGTTCATATTATTATATTTCTACCGGGTAAATACTTAAGCAGATAGTAGATTGTCTTCTGCACTAAATCTTTAGTTCCATGTATGAATGTCAATCATTATACCTTATGACTATACCTAGATTTAGGATTTCCTAGTTACATAACATTTGAATATTGTTGAGACAAATACATATGAACTATCATTGGTAACAAGTAATAAGGTATCAAATGACATGGTATACAAAATTATCTTTCTCTAGAATTGTATATAGGACTTAAACTGGTAATAAATAAATGAAAGTTTGATGAACAAGTTATAGTCGAAGCAAGGTAGAAGAACAACTAGATTTATGTTCAGATTCTCCAAATACTTATGCTTACAAGAAATTAAATAAAACGTAAATATACAGTTTCAACAATACCTCCTTTATTTTGATCAAAGTTGTAAATTAAACAAATATACTAGCATTTTTACTTATGCTAGTTGAGATAATTAATCTTGATCCGAAACTGGTTATAAAACATCTTACCTGTAAAAAGACTTGTAAAAGAAGCATCACTTCACTGCATTAGCTAAAAAGCTAAGTAAGCCTCGGACTTAACTGAAGTTAATTCATATTCACAAACAGTAAAACAAACTTTAGCACTTAGTATTTAAACAGATGTTTCAGTTCATGTTATTCCAAATCATAACCTGCTAAATCAAATCTTTAATAATGATTTATGAAAGCAAATATTTAAGTATGTAGATCTAGAATTTAATAAAGGATTTAGTTCGAGTTTAAACCTGATTATGTTAACTGTTAACAGTTAAATGTCCCTTGGAATTGACAATTGTAAACATTTAATGTCATAGGAAAAATTTTAAATTTTTATGAATTTTTGGAGTATTACAAGTAGTTTTTATATTTCTTTTTTAAATATTGAAATTTTGTTTTTATTAATAAAATGTTTGGATGGGATACGTTGTAGTGTTTAAAGTTGGGTTATGGTTGCATTTGGAATTGGTCTAAAGAAGGTATGGATTGAAACTTTTCAAAATATTCAATTCTAAACATTACCATGGCTAAGGTATTGGACAACTCAAAGAAAAGCCTTATGAAGCTCCTCTCACTCCAATTCTAAACATTACCATGGGTAAGGTATTAGAAAGCTCAAAGAAAAGTCTCATGAAGCTCCTCTCACTCCAATCAACTTGCATAGTTATTGATAATATAAATGTCAGTCTATGAGATATTGAAATAGAAAAATGCATGAATAAAATGATGGTAGATGGCTATGCAATTGTGAGCTGTCATATTGTAAATGTTTATTTGGGAATTATGTTAACATTTAACAATGTACTTCGTGAAATCCTTGCTCTTATTTAGCTTCATTTTTGTTGTATTTTCTCTCTCTTCCTTTCTTGCATGCAAAACCTCTAGACTTCGTTTCTTGTATCGTTCCCATTTTTTGTTTCTTTTATCCTTTCCCATTTTTGGTAATGCAAATGTATATATAATTATTTTTTACGAGGGATTGACCCCGAACTCTTGCAATTCAAAAAACTCAACCACTCGAGCTAACACAAGATCCCAATCCATGTATTGACTTTTATTATGTTCAAAGGTCCTATTCAGAAATATGGTTCTAGATATCTTTGATAATCGTCCCATTTACTTGTATTATATTTTGAAAAGAGTTAAACAACAATAAACTCTAATATACACAAATAATTACTGGAGATTCCGAGGTCTTTTAAAAGACATAAAATTTGTTATTCCTTCTAAAAACAAGAGATCGAGAAAGGTCTAGGGATTTAAATCATTTGTTAACTTGATGTTTTGGGTTTAATTGGTAGTATGCCAGAAGGATCCCACTCTATTATGTATTCTTTTTGTGTTTGTAAGGATTCCTTCTTCATCTTCTAAATCAGAGGTGTCAAGCAATATATAAATTTATATTCTTGGAAAATGTTATGTAGCCTTTCTTCATCATATTGAGGTGCATTCATAATAAAATTGTGGAGAACCACCAAAAAGTTGTCCTCTCAATCTACCATTGGAAGATGTCAATGTTCTCAACTTTCATATGCTCATCACTATCATTCCGTTCTACCAAAGTTCCCTCTACCTTGCTAACTATGTCGGTTGAGGAATCATGAAAATCACCAGATTGCATTATTCTTTCTGGTTGTATGATAGAAGGGCTCTTCTCAATTAGTTTCTAAAGGATAAGATGGAGGGTGTCTCCCTAAGGAGGTTGATGATACCTTGAGGATATTTCCCTACTGGTACTTGGCTACTTCGGGAATGAATATGTGTTTGGAAAAGCATACTAGGATTATTAAGAGCATTAGTGATAAAACAACAGTTAACTAGAATATTGTCTCTCATACGTTAGGGATTAGGATTGTAAGAGGGATGAGTCATGTTGCAACTGTGTGAGCTAGTGAGGAATAGACAACAGGTCGATGCTAAGTGTTGAGATCCAAACCATGAGATACTACTAAGATGTTTGGGTTGAAAAGAGTTTGTATAGGTAGGGGGAAAGTTGATTGAATGAAATCCACATGATCAGTAATCATAGCTATCATTGGAGCTTCTTCCATGGCCATATATTGAAATTATTCTACATAAGCTAAAAGATCACAGTCTTCTACACGCACTAAATCGACAGAGTCTCGTTATTAGATAGACGTTTAGTTTGCTATAATAACATGTGAAGAGGAGGAAGTCTTAGGAGGGATAGCCTATTGATGAGGAGTTGGAAAATTTCCTAATTTCTTAACCTAATTATGATTGAGAGAGTTGGTTTCACTATTGAAGAAAATTTCCTCATGATGATGAGACATGATCTTTATCCTCTGTAACATGGATGCCATTACAACCTCAAGTATCACAACAACCCACAATTGTTTTTAGGGTCCACTTTGTCAACCCCTCTATCCCACCTCGGTAGGGTCAAGGTTTTAGTTAACTCTTTGGTCCCTAGGACATCAACTATCATATGAGTTTTCTCTATGTTAGGTATATACAATTTTATATTAGTTTAAATCTATTCTAAATTAAAATTTATTAAACATCTATTTAAATTAAAAATTGAAATGAAAGCCGTGAGGGGTAGCTCAGTTGGTTGAAGTCCAAATCCAGATATCATTTGATATTGAAGTCAGAGGTTCAATTCTCACGAAACCAACTCTCTAGGTCCTTCGTGGTTAGGCTCCCAAAATTGGAGCCGATAGGGCGAGGCCCCTTCGGGTGGGACTCCTAGAATTATTATTGTAGATGTAGCGAGCCATGACCTCTATTCTCAAGGATGTGGATCACGTGAAAAAAAATTGAAATGAAAGTTTTTAAATGGTTCAAATATCTCAAGTTAAAATAGACTTAAAAGTTAAGAACATTGTTTTCTCCTTAAAAAAAAAAAGAATAATAATAATTTGAAAACTCATAAAAAATTAGTTTATAATAAAATAAATACGAACCAACTCTAACACACACACATCCCATTGAGTGAATATGCTTGAACATATTCAAAATGAGCTAGTTTGTAAAAATAGTTAAATGCAAACCAACATGTTTATGGCCCATTGAATCAATAGATGGAATGGGATTCCTATCTTTTCCCTAAATGGAATATTTCATTTAAGAAATGTAAATTAAACATCAATTTCATAGGAACTTTTTGTGTAAGTTATAATTCAACTTATGAAAAAAAATCTCACATTTAAGGGGTTGAAATTTTGGTTTATTGGTAAGGTTGATTGTAATTGTTAAGGTTGATTTTCTCCATTTATTGTATATTTTAAATTTAGTTGGTAATTCCATTCAATGATTTTATGTCTCATGAATCTCAAGAAGATTAATTGCTTGTTGAAACACTACGGTCAAAAAACAAAATACCTTTAAAAGGTATTTCCATAGGGTATTTATGCCCAAGTATTTTGTAGAAATTACCATCACCTTGAACTTACCATCTTATAAGATCATTATTAAATGAAGGGTGAGTATTATCATGTTGAGAAACAATTTCCATTGTGTATGCGCATATGTCATTAATGGTAGGTACAACTAACAAAACGAAAGGAAAAAATGTATTTGTTTTGAAGAAGAAAAAACATCCTTCAAATTTTTAGGATTATGATCCTCCATTGTCCAAATTGGTCAAATATGTCTAAATTATGAGTCTTTTCAGTCATTATTGAGTCGCTAGTTCCATTGCGTCCACATGGCCTAATTGGGCCACATGTACCAGTTACTAGAGTGTGGGGAACACTAATTGAGGCTAACTAACACTGCATGCACTTGCATGCATCAATTTATGTGCATCCTAGACCAATCCCTACAATTTAGGAGCCATTGGGAGTGTCGGCACCATCCTCCTTCAGTTGAGTTCAGTTGGTGACTAGTCAAGCCTAGTTAGGAGTCAGTTACATCCATTTATATTCAATTAGCGCCAGTCATTGATTAACTGCATGTGGGAATGCACCTTTCTTCACTTACCACATTCAATTAGACTAGTTAACTGATTCTAACTGACTGAGGCACTAATTTAGACTACTGGAGCTAGCTAGTTAAGCTTCGATAGTGACTTAGACACATCCTGTTATCCATGCAGTTAGATTGAGTCAATCAATTCGAATTTCTATTTCATGTATTCGAATTGACTGGTTAGTAATACCAGTGTATTACATTGGATTAATTATCAAATTTTACTTTTGATTAATGAAAGCATATACAACTGCAAATCATTGCACTGTTTCATATCATATTTTGAGTAAATTTGTCTCTGAAATCTATTTGTGAGTTTTACCTTGGTTCATAGATTTTTGTGAGCTCAATTTTATATGATATCAAAGCCTCGATAGAACAAGGCATTTCTCCTTCTACAAATTTCATGCTATATCAAATTTTTTTGAGCAAAATTACTCCTTCCAACTCTACGCCATAGGCAGAGAGTTTACCACATAGTTCCCAAGCAAATGAATTGTTGATCATGCTTGCTTGATTGACTAATTCGGGTGTGAAGTAAACTCCAAAAGTGTAGGTTGTCGACCTTACTTTGTCTGTTTTTCTTGTGATTTACAGGTTTTTCAGACTCCTTCACTGCATTCGCTACATCATCATAATGGCTCCTTCTAGGGATCCTCTCTCTCCTTTCAACTACCATCAGTAGAAGGAGGACATGGAGATTCAAATTCGCTCCAGAAAGCTCTACAGCGTCACAATGAACACAGAGGTAGATTCGATTCATTATGTTGACAAAGAAAAATACTGGAATAAGCTTAATGAAGCATATGGATTTCTGTGCATTTCAATTTTTAAAGATCTTCTTTTCCACATCACTGGATTGAAGACCTCCAAGGATATTTGGGATCAACTTGCTTCTCTGTTTGATAAGAAAGATGACTTGAGGATCTATCAGCTGGAGAATGAGCTGATATCTCTAGACCCGTGCAACTTCGAAACCATGAATGGCTTCTTCACCAAATTCAAGCACTTGGTGCTCCAGTTGAAGCTGTGTAAAGTTGAGAAGGAGGATGATCAACTCATCCTTTCCATGCTTTCAAAACTTGGCGCACATTACTCAGTATTTGTGTCAACCTCTCATACTGGGATGCTCACAACACCGAAGTGGAAGATGCCAACTCTCAATGCAATCATTGAGTCTCTCACCCATGAGCATGACAAGGTTGTCCAAATGGGGATCATCAGATATTCCAAAGATCAAGCCCTGTTTGCTGGAGGATCCAAAGCTACAAATGGAAAGGGGAAGCAATAGCTAAAGAATGAGTCTCCTGAGGAGAAGGAGTAGTCAAATGAGTCCTCATGTTTGAGGAGAAGCAAGAAGAAGGGAACATAAAAGATCCTTTGTTCTTACTGTGGAAGGGGCTTTCATCTAGAAAGCTCCTATATGAGGAGAACAATATATCAAATGGCTCTACTCCTAGAGAAAAATAACATCACTCCACTTGCTAGCGCAAGGAGGGTTGACCATGGAGAAAATACTGAAGAGCATGAGGGAAGATGCCATGCACTAAAGGCTAGTTGTTCAAAAACACATGCTTTCCTCATTGATTTTGGAGCTTCCAATCATATGGTTGCATCCATATAATCATTTTCTTCATTACAGTCTACTGATGGTCCTAGCATTCGCATGGGTGATGACAGTCAAATTCGAGCTTAAGGGAAGGGTTATGTCAAGTTTGAACATGGAAAGTTTAATGATGTACTTTGTGTTCCCTCCTTAGCTATAAATCGGTTATCTGTATACCAGATGACTCACACTGGCCCTCAAAAGTGAGTGATATTTCCTCCTCACTCAGTGGAGATCACATATATCTCTACAGGGAACATCACAGCGAAGGGTGCTGCAAATCATGCCTCCAAGGCATATGAATTCTCACACTTCCTTCCATTTTTAGATCCAATACACTTTCAGCTGCCACTTGAAAGGGGAGGTAAAAACATTCTATCTACTCCTTTTGCACTTTCCACTAGTATTTCAGAATCATAAGCATAAGACTCAGTTGTATTAGTTTATGAGATTGAAGTTCAGGGTGATTCAGATCCAAATCCAATCCCTACTCTGACAATCCTAAGCCCAAAAGGGCATAAAAGGTTATTGGGGCAGCTGGGAAGATGACTAGAAATCCACCTAACACAAAGAGGACAAGAAATCAGTTTCAGAAAGAGAACCTTGCGCTATGTGATGCAAGCTCACTTCCTTTAGAGAGATGCAACAAAATCCCTGTGAGATGCTACATGGCAAGGCCTGATCAAATACACTGATCTCATGAGAACAAAGTGGATCATACCTATTTTCTTCCAAAAAGAGGCAAAGGTTACATTCCTCCTTCCTTCCATCATCATTTTGGGAGAAGATGGAGAAGTCTACATGTCAGGCCCCAGGATACATGTGCACAAAACAACATGCATGTTGCTTCGCTACACCACAGAGATGAAGGTTGCAACAACATTTTCTCAAGTTTTTTTTTAACTTGAATCCTGATTCTCCTTGCTTAGTTTGAGGGGGGCTTTTTTCCCATGTGGTTTTTTCCTCATTTCCTTGTTTGTATTAAGCGATTACTTTTGCATTTTAGCTGTAATGGATGACCTATGGTCTTATTTACCAGGGCCCACAAATTTTCCAAGTTAGTATTCAGGGGGGGTGTTAGGATTATAATCCTCCCTTGTCCAAATTGGTCAATTATGTCTAAATTAGGAGTCTTTTCAGTCATTATTGAGTCACTAGTTCCATTGGGTCCACATGGCCTAATTGGGCTACATGTACCAGTTAGTAGAGTGTGGGGGACACTAATTAAGGCTAACTGCCACTGACTACACTTGCATGCATCAGTTTAGGCACCTCCTAGACCAATCCCTACAATTTAGGAGCCATTGGGAGTGTCGGCACCAGCCTCCTTCAGTTGAGTTCAGTTAGTGACTAGTCAAGCCTAGTTAGGAGTCAGTTACATTCAGCTACATCCAGTTATATTCAGTTAGCGTCAGTCAGATTAATTGCATGTGGGAAGGCGCTTTCCTCACCTACCACATTTAGTTAGACTAGTTAACTAATTCTAACTGACTGGGGCACTGATTTAGACAACTAGAGCTAGCTAGTTAAGCCCTGATAGTGACTTAGACACATCTTGTTAACCATGCAGTTAGATTGAGTCAATCAATTCGAATTTCTCTCTCATGTATTCTAATTGACGTGTTATTAATACTAGTGTATTACATTAGATTAATTATCAATTTTTACTTTTGATCAATGAAAGCATATACAACTGCAAATCATTACTGCACTGTTTCATATCATATTTTGAGTAAATTTGTCTCTAAAATCTATTTGTGAGTTTTACCTTGGTTCATAGATTCACGTGAGCTCAATTTTAATACAAAGGAAGAGAATATGTGTGTGTAGATGATGGTAGGTAACACTAATAAAATGAAAGGAAAAAATGCAATTGTTTAAAGTGAAAAAAGAAAAACATTTTGATATAAAAAATACAATATTCTAGAATAGATCCATCATAACCTTGGATTTATCAAATGTTGATAGGGATCAAATCTTTATATACTCATGTGTAGAAAAATATTAAAGTTAACTTATGTACCATCTTTATATAAATAAAATTGTAAATGGTGGGGGTCCCATCGACCCATGGTCCATCAAAGGAATATCAGGGAGCCAACTTCCTTGGATAACAAAATTAAAAATAATAAAATGAAATGATAAAAATGACATTAATATAATGTCAACAAAAATTATAAAATAAAAATAAATTAATGATCTATTTTAATTTTGAATCTATCAACATTTTTATTTATATCATTTTATAAAAAAAAATGTTCATACACTATATTAAAAAAACAATCCAAGAGAAAAAATTTAAGTGAAAAATAATATAAAAAATTTAAAATAAAGCAAATTAATATAAATCCATTTAATTTTAATTGTAAAATAAAAAAAAATTAATATAAGTCTATTTAAATTTAATTTTATTAACATTTTATTTCTACCATCTTGGAAGAAATAAAAGAGGTTCATTCAATATATGAAAAAAACAATCCAAAGGAGAAAACACCATACTGGAAAATCAAACCTTACACAAGGCCAGAAAATAACAATTCAAAAGAGAAAAAACCAAACCTACACAAGGAGGTTGTTAAAATGGAACTTGGAGGCTGATCTTGAAAGAAAAAAAAGATGTTAATGTAATATATTGAAAAAATGATCCAAACGAAAAAAAAGCCAAATCAGAAAATAACAATCCAAAAGAGAAAAAAACCAAACCCTACACACCCTATACAATGAGGCTGTTAAAATAGAACTTGGAAGCTGATATTGTAAGAAGAAAAAGATGTTCATACAATATATTAAAAAATAATCCCAAAAAAGCCAAACCAGAAAATAACAAGAGACAAAACCAAACCCTACACAATGAGGCTATTAAAATGGAACTTGGAGGTTTATCTTGCAAGAAAAAAAGATGTTCACCTAATATATTAAAATCAAAGAAAAAGCCAAACCAAAAAATAACAATCCAAAAAAGAAAAAACCAAACCCTACACAATGAGGCTATTAAAATGGAACTTGGAGGTTTATCTTGCAAGAAAAAAAGATGTTAATGTAATATATTAAAAACAAAGAAAAATCCAAACCAAAAAATAACAATCCAAAAGAGAAAAAAACAAATCTGTACACCTTAAACAATGGCACTGTTAAAATGAAACTTGGAGGTTGATATTGTTAAAAAAAAAAGATGTCCATGCAATAAATTAAAAAAACAATCCAAAGGAGAAGAAAACAAACAAACAAAAATAACAATAAAAAGAAATCCAAAAAAATCCAAAGAAGAAAAAACCAAACCAGAAAATAACAATCAAAACAAAAATAAACCAAACCCTATCCAAAGAGGAAGGAGGATGTTTAAATGGAACTTGGTCCAACCAAACCCTAGACAAGGAAGCTTTTAAAATGGAACTTGATGCGACCAAACTCTACACAAGGCGCTATTAAAATGAAACCAAGCCGTACCAAGGAGCAAGGACGGTGTTAAAATGGAACTTGGTCCAACCAAACCCTAGACGAGGCTGTTAAAATGGAACAAGTTCCAACCAAACCCTAGACAAGGCTGTTAAAATGGAACAAGTTCCAACCAAACCCTAGACAAGAAAGTTGTTAAAATGGAACTTGGTGTGACCAAACTCTACACAAAAATGCTATGGTGTTAAACTCTTGGTGCAACAAAACTCTACACAAGGATGCTATTAAAATGGAACTTGGTCCAACCAAACTCTTAGACAAGGAGAGTGTTAAAACTTGGTGCTGCCCAGGTTCGAACTGGGGACCTTCAGTGTGTAAGACTGACGTGATAACCGACTACACCACAGCACCAGAATGCATATTAAATCTTTTGCCAATGAGTACGAATACATATTAAATATTTCAAGGACAAATATTGTTCCAGAAGCTTCGAAATTTTAAACATTCCACTGACAATAATTGGCTTTCAATATCTGCATCTCTGCGTACGAATCTTGAATTAGGAGACAACTCATCGGGAAGCAAAAAATCGGTCCTTTCTCGTATTGTTTACCTTCGATAAGATGGATCCTTATGCCATGCAACTTAACAGGAAAGAAGGAGCTCAGATTTCAGAGGAAAACCTCTACTTCGAATTCTGGGAGAAGATACTTGTCAGAGCACGGTCTCCATGCCCCTTTATCACTGATGATTTCATTACCAAATACATGTTCTATTAACTATAATTGTCTGGATCGTTAGGTAAAACATTTTTTTTCCCTTCTTGGGCTCCGATTTGTTCAAAAAGAATTACCGTATTACTTGAAATTCTCCAATTACAGGGAACTTCCTACCCTGAGTTTCAGGGTACGATAGATACTGAAGCCATATGCTGGACAAAGACCAACCTTTATCTCCGTAATTACCACTATCTTAGACATATTTAGATTCTACTAAGGTTCTTTTTAGAGATTTCCCAACCGCTGTTTTCAGGTTAAGCCATTGGATTATGAAGGGCGTTTCTATGCGCTATGAAAAACACTCAGAACTTGTCCCTGAACTCTGCACCCACTGCAAAATTTTGAACAAAAGCATATGAGTTAATCCAAATTCGAAACATCTTGATAAACTGCAAAATGTTTCCTTCAAAAAATTTCTGCTTACTTGAAAGCAATTTCGCAGTATTGTATATGCAAATACTGATCTTCTATGTTGTCTACTATTCACATTTCACCCTGCTTGTCTGCAAGTAAAAGAAGAGAAACAAGAGAGAACAGGAAGGAGCTCAACTTTTAGAGGCAGAGCTATACTTCCAATTCTGGGAGAAATACGTCATAGCACTGTTTTCAGTACCATAAGATCATTGCTGATTTCAATACTAATAGCATGCTTCATAAACTAGAGTAAGTTGAGTTGATGGGAAAGAAAGTTTTCCCTCCTCAGGGATCCAATTTGTTCAGAAAGGATTACTATATTGCTTGAAATTCTCCAATTCAAACCCCCAGTTCCAAAATATGGATATTGAAGCCATGAGCTTCTATCTCAGTTAGTACCTATGGCTTTAGACATATCCTACTTCTTACAGTTCAAGGTGGAAATATATAACACTGCTAAATTAAAATTGAAAAACATCCACCATCTACCCGTAATTTTAAAATGAAAAGCACCTATGCAACATAAAAGAAAGCTATAGATGGAGTTTAACCCAGACCCAGGCATAATACTCAATCAAAGTCTTGCTTATTTCTTTTCCAAATCCCTCTTAATACATAATAAATCCTAAAAAATTCCTGAATCAAAATAAATATATGCTAATTAACTAACAATTATCTTCTTTTGTGTTTACCTCTCAAAGCGTTTCTTTCAAAAAAATTAATTGGTGAGAAAAGGTGATTTCACAGTATTATATATGCATCCATTGATCTTCTATGCAGTCTACTACGCACATTTCAAGCAACGCACATTTCAAGCAGTATCATTTCATGGCCCTAAGTTGTGGCGTTTCCATGATCCCATGTTCTACAAGCAATATAAAAGAAAAGACACATATTTTCTTTCTTCCCATTATTGTGTTCTCTGTAGGTTCTCTAGGGCCAAGTCTCATATGGTGTCTAGCACAAGCATTGCATGAACAGCATCATCAAACAGGAAAAACTTAATGTTGTGCAATGCTTGAACAGCATCATCAAACAAATGCCTTTAGGAAAAACTTAATGTTGTAAGCACAAGAGTTCCCTGCCAAAGATAATGCATACCATGAACATTGACAATCACCATAAAAGCAACAGCATTTTCAAGTTTCAACTTCATCAACATTTATAACATTTTTGGTAAATAAACAGAAAGAAACTTATATTATCATAGTAGCAAATATACAAGCCATTGAGATACATGTACTGACATTTATTGTGTTCGAAGGGTCCAATTCAAATCGATGGTTCCATACTTCTCTGATAATCATCTTGTATACCTGTATTATTAGCTGAAAAGAGTTAAAAAACTGTAAGCTTTATTAAAAATATAATTAATGGAGATTCAAAGGTCTTCTAAAAGACATAAACTTTGTTATTCCTTCATAAGAAGATCGAGAAAGGTCTTGGGGATTTATATCATGTTTTGGCTTGATGTATGGGTTTGTTTGGTCGTATGCCAGAAGGAGCCCGCCTTCTTTTGTGTTTTGTTGTGGCTGCAAGTATGACTTCCTCATCTTCTAAAGTAAAGGTGTCAAGCAAGATAAAAATGAAGATTCTTGGAAAACAAAGCCTTCTTTAATCATATTGGGACCATTCATAATAAAACTGTGGACAATGTTAGTCTTTAATCTTGTATTTTCATGAGCCTTTTTTCTCCAAACGAACATAGTAGAAGACCCTTGGAGTTCAGTAGCAGTTATAGTTTGATGGATACTTTCCCAAAACTATCACAAATTGGTGATTGATGCAGGTAGCACTAGAACATGAATGCCCTATGTCAAGAGATTCCCATGACATGGTTTATGGTAAGATTAGGGTCAAACACACCCTAAGGAGGTGAATGCCCTATCTTGTTTGGGCTCCATAGCATGCTACGAGGAAAGCAAAGGCATTACCCTAATGGAGGATTTTACACACATTTCTTGTTTGGGCTCCATAGCATGATATGAGGAAAGCAAAGGCATTACCCTGATGGAGGATTTTACACACATTTCTTGTTTGTGCTCCATAGCATGATATGAGGAAAGCAAAGGCATCACCCTAAATGAGGATTTTACACACATTTGGAGGTATATTTCACCTTTTTGGGGTAAGAGTACATTGTCCAAACCTTTTTACATATTTGAAGGCAAACATTTTACATGAAGGGATGCCATGTGGCATTGATAACATGAAGGTGACAAGAGGCATTATGGACCATCTTCTACATTTCAAATAAAAAGCAGCAAAATGTCCCACATGGAGGAGCCCTAGAGTTTGACATGTGGCAAAGAAAGAGGACAAAGTAGGAACACCCTAGCTTAGAGTGATGACATGTGGTGGTAGCAATACTTGTATGGTCAAAGAAGGTCTATTGATGAAGGGCCTTCCACTTGGTTGAAAGGAAATGCTATTTTATTGCTTAATCTTAAATCTATCTTGCAAATAAAGGATGTTTTCTTCAAGAGAGCATTTAAAGCATGTTAAGGGGTATCACACGGTTATAGGTACATTGACACATATTTGGAGGAGGTTCCTCAAAAGAGAATATGACAAGTGTCATTTTGTGGTTAAAGTAAATTGTAGAAATCATAATAAGAGGAACTTCCTACTTCAAGGGATTTTATCTCTCAATTATAGTGTTATTTTATTCAATTTGGTTTGGCATGAAAGATACAAATTTAGAAGAATGATTCATTTGCTAGAAGATTAGGGGACCTCCAAGATTAATTGAAGATATTTTTGGAGGAAGAAGCTAAGGAACGCTTCAATGTGAAGTTCTTCATTTTTTTTTCTTTTTCTTGGGTTGATTCGATGGATGGAAACTATTAGTGCAAATATGTTGGAATAATCTTTGTACAAGGACATTTTTTCCCAATAAGAGGACATTAGGTTTGAGGTTAAACCTTCCCTTCATCTTGTTGTAATAATTAGGTTTATTGAAGGATATTTTCTCCTCCAATTGCATAACCAGTGCAACCTGTTGCAATAAGTAAAAGAGTGTTTATAACTAGCAATTTTGCCCCCAAAAGGTGCAATAATACGCCGATAGATTGTTGTTGGATGGTGAAATTGTGAAAAGGGTAAACTAAAATAGAATTGGTGTTTTTGGGAAAAAAAATCCCAAAAAAGGTGCATGGACTAAGGTTTTGCAATAATTTAGAGTTGACCTTCTACCCTAAGTACCATCACAAATAGATTACAACTGTTGCAAGGAAGGCCAAGGAAGGGTCAACTTTAAAAATCCCTTCTAGGATGTCACAAATAGGCACTCAAATATTAAATGTAGACAAAGTTAGCCACAAACTGAATGTAATAAGCGTTTTCATAGCACTTATGTCACCCAAAGCTAGCAAAACCTCTTTCTAAAGAGAGAGTATTTCTATGAAATGCTTAGTCTTTCTAAATTGTTAATCATCAAGCAAAGGTAAAAGGAAATCAACAAATCGATTCACTACTTTTGATTGTGTTGCATATTTTCCCAACAATTTAGAAATAAATTAGCTCACACTTCCCAAGTTTTTGTAATACTTTGCCTCTTATTCTCCCGACGAAGATGAAGCAAATTATGCATACTTGTGAAGAGTATATCAAGATGTAGTTAAAAACTCATCTTCTCCAAATTCAGAGGGGAATATTATCTTGATCTTCATGTGCTCCAAATTCAGAAGATTCTCAACCAAACTCAAAATTGTTGAAACCAAGGCTCCCAAAACAATTTTAACAAGCATGATTGACAAAGTATTGGGGACAAGCGACTTCTCTCTCTAGAGAAATGAAGCAAGCTTTAAATAATTGCTCAAATCCAAAAAACAAGTGAACACTGAGCTAGGTGTTTCACTGATATGTGACACTCATGGAGCTCCTCAATGTGTCTTGCACAATGCTTGAAACCCATCCTCATCTCTAAAACTTGACATATAGAAACACGATATTGAAACAACACATATGTAGGAGAATTGGCTACGATACATGGTATCCTTCCTCATATCAAATACAAATTGACCAGTCATCAATTATATATGGTGGATCCTAATTCATGCTCTCCCACATGAACAAGACCATCCCATAGCCATAAGTTTATTTACATCAGCCTAAAGGTTCATGGTGCGAAGAAGTACCATCTATACATGCTTGAGGCATTGCATCTTGCCTTTGTTGTTAAGGCACCTTTAACAAAATTCTCTTTGGTCTTAGGCTTCCACTTGTCCATTATGTTGATTTTCATTTCAAACATTAATTTCAAATTCTTTATCATGGGAGGTGGCTTAGAATAGTCACTCCCCTATTTTTCTATAGTTGCCATTTTTCTAATTTTGATGTCAAGTTCACATAATGATCGACAATGTTATTTTTCCTTCGAGGGACCTAAAAAGAAGATATCAATTCAAAGTTTTTTTGTGAGAAGTGGGGATCTTTATAATTTCCTAGCCAATTGATTACTTTGAGTTAAATGCTATTGTTTGAATAGAGATCTTTACAACAAGATTTATAAAATAATTGTGATATTTCTTAAGTCAAACAAGTAGGCACATATACACTTAAGCCAAACAAATAGACACTGATACAATTGGTATCATGATAAAGCCCCAAAAAACACATTTAAGAGTTCATCCACTCTAATCAATATGTTGTTCAATGAAAACTAAGGGGAATTTGAAAGGAAAATTTTTTATGTTTTCAAAAAATTCTTGTATTCAAATATTAAATGGTTGAAATTTTATTATTACATAGGTAAAAATATTTATAATTTTTTTTGTATCCATTTGATAAGTCCATGTACTTTGAGCCATCCATTCCTATCTCTAAGATAATCATTATCCATTATTATTATTAGGTTCTGAAATTTAATTTGGATTATAGAATTGAAGCTTTATTCTCCCACATACAATGGCATATGCTTTGGAGTCCGTTTGGGCAATATATTGTATGCATCACATTCCCTAGGATGGAAAGTATGCATGCATGTAAAAATGGAACTTTAAATTATGCATTCAAAACATGTTGCATGTATTGAGTCACAAAGTGTTTTATTGTTGTAGAATGGCCCCAACTCACAATAACACCAAAAACGTCTTTCAATCTAATGTCTACCCACATGTAGACTTAGAGGCTGGAAATGTATTACTAGTCTTATAATATATTTCGATAAAACGAGATTGAGAAATTACAAAATGAAATCAAGATTATAAAAAATTACAAAATGAGTTCGAGAGTATAAGAAACACCCACATAGACATAGCTTGGGAAGGATTTGGATGGGTTTGCTTTATTAGATGTGCTCACTTGTAAAGTATATCCCTTAAACATGAAACACCTGTATTGTATTCATTATGTTTGCAACATTGAATATTATGTAAGTTTAAGTTGAAAATCGTAAATATTAATAGTTATTTAAAGTTTTAGAAAATGACATGAGAGAACATACATGCACCAATACAATGAGCTTGCACCAATACAATGAGCCTTCTTGCGATTTACTTGTATTTGCATGAGGACAATGTTCAACCCTTTCAAGAGATAAAGGAATGAAATGCATGAACGTTTTTGGACTACTACCAAACAATTAAGTGGTAATTTGTGATTGGACTACTACCAAACAATTAAGTGGTAATTTTTTTATTGATATGAAATACATATAACTTGATGAAGAAAGGACAATAACACCATGATCTAGAGTTGTATCCCTCTTAAAAGGACCCTCCAAGCTATAATGCTTGGAAGAGATAAGCACAATATAGTGTTTTAGTGTAAAACTATAAATTCAAATGTGAGCAACAATGAAATTTGAAAACATGTCTCTTAGCTTCATTTGTGTCAAAGAGGTTACTTTTTTATATATATTGCCATACAACATACAAAAATGTAGAATATAGTTTAACAATTGGTTTACAAATTATAAAAAAAATTAGAATATAACATTAATCACTTACAAAAATTATTTTATTATTATTTATGTTTAGGAGAATATTTATATATAAATATTAAATAAATTTTAAATAAACCTCCAAAAATATTTATATTTTATATTTTAAATATTATACCTATAAGCTAAAAACATTGTAAATATTAAAAAGTTCTTACATATAGTTATGGTGTTCAAAGACTAGTGATAAGACTTATTCAAATAATTGGAAATCATAATAAGTAAATAATTAAATAAGGTTTTATTTTAAGTTTTTTTTATAGAAAAAGTAAAAAGCAGAATTGAATGCTTTATGAATTTGAATTTTTTAGATTTAGAATTGTTGTAATATGTTATGCAATTTTTATCAAAATTGTAATTTTGAATTGATAAAACTGTTATTTTTAATGTAATATGGAGTCTAACGTCATTTTTTTATATATGGAATTTTATCAATTCAAAATGATTTTAACAAGATCTCAAGTTAAGCTGGGAGTGTTTGCATGGTTGCTAATTTGAGATTTGTGTGGCATTGCTTAGCAATAGCTCTGCTTTGTTCATATTAAAGATGCCAAAATGTTGAATCCTATTGTATATTATGATTTGCTTCAGGACATTATATGCATTGTATATACCCTTATTTTGCTAATTTTTTTCAATGTAAATAAATTTATGTAAATATAAAAAGTATTTTTCAAAACAAAAACTATTTAAGGTTAAAAATAATGGTTTATGTTCATGTTAAAAATAATGGTTTATGTTCATGTTAAAAAATTCTTAGAAGTTTGGATTACATGACATAGTTTAGACAAACTCTTGGAAGTTTGGAATACATGGGATGGGTTTTATTACAATATTGAGGTTTTCATTTTCACTCTATTTAAACATGGTGACATTCTAAAAAATTCAACCAATTCAGCCATATATAAAGCAATGAAAATAAAATTATGAATTATTATAAGAAGTTTTTATTTTATTATTTAATATTTCTTATATTTACATAAAATTATTTACAAGAGAGAAGACACAATACAACACAAGACTGTATAAAAGTAATTACATCTCATTCTCAAAGAAACAAAAATAAAGGGAATGTATAAAGTCATTTACATTCTCTTTCTCGAAGATATTAGCCTTTATTTAACAATTACATATATACATCTTCTTTTATAGTTGATATAAATAAATAAAAATTAACTTTGTTTTCAAAAACATATTAACACCAAAATTTCCAAAATACAAAAGTTTATGAAATGTTTTTATTTAATTAAAAAATTCTTATTATCCAATATATAATTTTATGTTTACTTAAAAAAATCAAATAAACAAAATTATTCTGATATCATATTTATATAAATATTTTATTTGATTTTTTTACTTAAAAAAAATTCAAATAAACAAAAATCTTCTCATATCATAATTATATAAATATTTTATTTAATTAAAAAAATCAAATGAATAAATATTATGATTTCTTGCCATTAATTTATATTTATTTCCACTTGCTTAAAAAACAAAATTATTACTAAATATTATGATTTCATGAAATTAATAATATTTATTTCTAATTATATTTAAAAAAATAGGGTAATACCATTTAAAAAAAACATAACAATGTTTTTTTTAATATAATGTATTTTATGATCTCTTTAGTATATAATATATTTAGAGATTAACTTCCAACATTCTTAATGTAAATGGTCATCACATTTATGAATGCCTATTGAATCTTATTTTGGAGATATTGAATCCTATCTTATATATTTAGTTTGAAAAATGTTTTAGAATTTTGTTTTTACAATAATATATTCTCCAATTTTCACAATAAGAAAAATGTTTTAGAATTGCTTTTACAATAATATATTCCCCAGTTCTCACAATACTTATACTCATGCTATAAAACGTACTTTGCACTTTAAAAAACAATTTCTAGTATTAACATTATTCATTAATACAAACAATTTCTACTATTAACATTATTCATTGATACATGAAAAAAGTTTACAATTGACTCATAAATATATGCTTTACTATGATTTGATTTCACTAACATTGGCTAATAGAGTTTGACTAAACACAAAATTCATTCTTGCTCATCCTAAAATGTTTCATTCCTCGTTTCAAGACTTGGACACACCAAGCAACATCTTTCATTCAGGAACCCCAAAATTTATATATCGTTGGTAACCGTAATGGCTACTTTCTGTTAAGTTTTTCTATATATAACCATATCAAGATTTTGCTCTCTGCTTTATTTGAAATCTGTAACTGGCCTTTCACCATAATAAGGAAAAATCTTGCATAAAAAATAGAAATAATAATTACACATCAATTTGTTAGTCTGATTTGAAATATGTAACCTGCCTTTCACCATAATAAGGCAAAATCTTGCATAAAAAATATAAATAATAATTACACATCAATTTGTTAAGATATTTGTTACCCTTACACCTATCATTATAAACCTTATTTCTTCTATTCCTTGTATTCTAGATAGTAATAATTTTTCACGGTCTTAAATTTACATGTACCCTCCCTCTTGAATTGTATCATGTTTCTACCCGTTGTACATTGATACTCCCATCCATAAAGTCCATCATTTCCATTAACAGAAAGTATTTTTACAAATGGATTGTTGCTTATCAGTTATAACATCTCAATGTGGAACTCATCCCTTTGCAGGGTGCTATACATAGGGGCTTCAAGCTTGGGGTTCATTTTTTAAATTCACTCTGCACAATTTCCTTTGAGAGTGCCCTCAGAGTACACAAGTGCATCCAAATACAAAGCATGCAACTAAATGTTCAATTGCATAATTCCTCTTCCTACCTCACTTCTAGCCTTATGTTTGGCTAATGATTGTAGAGCACAATTGAAAAGCTAGAAAAACAAGCATCTAACACATTTTTTAATGATATTCAATGATCCTCACACTAAACTCTATGGGGATTAGCCATTAGATCCATCCTCATCTTCTCTGGCGAGTCTTCCCAATTCACAAATGTTTTCAAGTCAACCTATGTGCAAAGACATGACAAATTTGAGTGGCAGAAGAAAAAATGATAAGAATGTACTACATCTTAGGTTTCAAAGTAACAAAATGACAGAACAAAAGATATGGCACTAACAAAAAGTAAATAAATGAGAAATAACCAACCTTGCATCGTTGCTCTATAAATAGTTGTTCGCACTACTTGTACATAGCCTATCCTTTGCTTTGATGTCTTTCCACCTAAACCCCAAGCTTCCACATCTAAACTTGATGCTTTTGTTGTCAAGGATGCCTGTGATAGATTGAAGTACAATCAAACTTTGGTTTTCCTACAAGACAACCTAGCTCTAGGGCATTATAGTGCTTATAACATCTGAACATTATTAAAAAATATTAATTACTACGACAAACATAACTAATATACCATGTAATTACCTGACCACAGATAAGAAAACCTGGTTGATATATTTTGCCAACTGCATGCTGTGGAATAGTTAGTCTTGCAAAATATTCATCAATAAACACCCACATTGCCTTGGGTTCCCCCAAATGCAATGCCAACAGGCCTGGGACGTGCTTCATGCACTCTTCCAATAGAAATATGGTGGTTGTAAACAAATCTCTTATCATGACCTGTTGAATGACAAACAAACCAACCATAGGAAATATTGCAAGTTTACAAAGTGCCTGGAAATAACGATAAGCACACTGAGCACACTTAGGGAAACCGTGAATTGACTATTTACCGGTTGGAAAAAGGATCGACATAATGGTTTTACAACATAAAGAACACCACATCTTCCATAGAACCAATCTCTATTTTCAAAACCTTGAAAGCTAGACATCGATTCATAGATCCAATGAGTTTGAATGATCCTATACATTGGAAGCCAAAAAAAAGTCTTTAAATTATCTAAGGAAAAGAAAAAATTATGAATAAATCTCTCAAATTGGAGATCCTCCTACGAAGAACAATCAGTCAACATTGCAAGATTTCTACAAATAATATAGGGTTTGGAAAAAAAAATTACATGAAAGGAAAATCCCACCCTAAAATTATTTACAATTAAGATTTAATTGTTTTAAAACCCCTACAATTTATTTCAAATTGAAATGGAAAATCAATGGCACCAAACGCATCTCCATCTCCGTCTCCCCCTCGGTCTCCTTCTCTGTCCACAATGCTCTTTTCAGAATAAACACTAAATCTTCAGCAGTTCCACAAACTCTTCACAAAATAACTAGAATCTCCACAGAAAACTACACTTTACAGTAAAATTTTTTGGATAACTGTTCAAATTTATGGTTCTCAGTGCAGATGAAGTGTGTTCTTCATGTTAAAAATTCTAGGGAGTTCCAATCTGTTGGCTTTACCATGTACTCTTTCAACCCTCAAGTCTAGGAATAAGGGTTTCGTCAGAATCTAAACAGGAGTGACATCGATAGGGTTCTTATGGCATACCAAAGGAGAGGTATGGAGAATCATCATAATAAAAATGTATAGGCGTAGAGGCTCTGCAGTGGAGGAAAATTAGGAAACATGAAACACTCTTAATAGGATGCACAACCCAAGAATTCCAGTAGAATGAGACTACACCAGTGAAAAATGGACAGGTAAGCACCAGTGGATAATGGACAACATGGAAGATGACAAGGGGTGAAATTCGATTAGCTAGATAGACGACGAAAGCTGTACCGTGTATTTCAAACTGGCCCTCGGAGAAAAAACGCCTAATGGCGTAAAAATGCATTCTTCAATTTCTTTACTATTCACCTCAGATCTGCTCCGAAAACAAAGTATTACATGCCAATTCTTCCTCATCCCCCACTACCCTGTTATACCTAATAAATAAACTCCTAATGGTCATAATGTCGAGACCACAGACATTTTGCAGATAGTTGATGAACCTGCTAACGTAAAGGTCGTACTGAAATAAGAAAAATATAAAAAGAAGTCAAGTCAGGGCCTGTTTCAAGCAATTTTTATCGCCAAAGATACTAAAATTTGCGGAAGCTATCGTGCATCTCTGATGTGTACTTGTGGCTCTAGAAAATTACCCTGCAAATGAGAGATGTTGAATCCTCCTCTGAAACATTCTAGAACAGGGCTTTTGTTCTTCAGGTAGTGTATGTAATATACTCTCCATGGATCGACCTGTGAAAGCTACAAACAAAATCCATAAAGAACAAGAAAGAAAAGGTGTAACTGCAAACAAAATCCATAAAGAACAAGAAAGAAAGGAGTAAAAATTCATAGAAGTTGTGCAAGAAAAGCATTCAAGCCCTGCTAAATCTCAGAAACCTGATAGTAGAAGATCCCATGCGGCCTTTTGCCTAAGAAAAGAGACAGTGTGATTCAGCTTGAATAGCGGAAGCTTTATGTGTAGTGATTTGGTTGCTGGTTTTGATGGGACAGAATAGGAGCAGGGAGTTGTGGTGAACATCGAGCAGTAACCTGGAACAAACATAAAACCCAAAACCCAGCGGACAACCAAGATAGCCGCAAACAAAAAAAACCTAGGGGACAACTAGGAGGGACATGTGTAGCAAATTTATTGGTTAGAGAAAAATGCCTATGGGCGTAAATATTATTTACTTAGAATATTTTTTTCAAATCTTGACATACTAACAAACTGATCGAATTGAACATTTTACACTATGGAGTGATGCGATTATGGAACCCACAAACCATTACTACAACATGAATTTTTATTGAGACCCACAACCTTAATTTAATATAGTGTATGAATTCTCAATTAGCTTATTTTCCAAATCTCTCATTTTTAAGATACTTTTCAAAAAAAAAATAACCTACTTATCTATTTATACATAGGAATGCCACTTTTTCCTTTTTCTTAAGACAATCAAAATATGAATTATGTTGTTTGATTTAGAATTTTTAGAGTTAGTTAAGAACTTGCAATGGTTATTAGAAATAAGAACACACACTAAAAAGAATAGAAAGCACATTAATGCATCATCGCGCATATAATTAGAAGTACTTTGTTATAGACTACTTTTTGTATCCATGTCCTTTAAAATTTTGAAAGTATCTAAAATGTCATAAAATTGTTTCAATCATTCTCATTGAATACAAAATACTAAATATCAAATAACATAATGCATAAATATCAAGTCAAACATGCCCTGTACATATTATATACAATCATGATGGAAATGAAATATTGTATTTGAACTAAACCATATATTTATCATACATAACTAGATCCATTTCTAGATGATGATAGTAATTACACATCAAAACAAATCACAAAAAAACATTTTACTTCTGAATGACCCTTATAAAAATATAATATTGTAAAACAAGTACCGATCCCTACAAATTTAGGTTACAAATAAAATCGAAGAACTTTGCAATACGAATTAAAAAATATACCAGTCACGAACTTCTCAATACAAATAAAATAATCTACCAGTACGATTTGGACAACTCTATAAGAAACAAGCACAACTTCTCTAGCATAAAAGATGAAGAGATTTTCCCCTTCTTCTTTAGTTCTATAGCCGAGCTCAAACCAAAGCTTAGAAATATCGATTTCCCAAGGAAAACAACAACCATGATGCTATTAAAACATATGTAGGAAGCTTTCAAAGGAAGGTGCAAATAACTAAAGCATGATTTAGTGACTGGGAATCACAGGAATGAATATCATGCAGAGACCGAGGAGGACTTAGTCCAGGTAGCAGCAAAGAGGCGTATGTGCTATCCAGGTGTGTGGAAAAGAATTGTTACTTTTCATTGATGCTAAAAAACAAATGGCATGAATCAAAGTTATTTGCTTTATTGTATAACAGTTGTCAAATTCTACTTATTTCAACATAATTATTAATGTAGATGAAAGCACAAAATATCCCATGCCAAAATCATTATACCTGCAAGGGAAACGAAGCAATCAACCATAAGTATGAAAGAAATGAAGTGATGGCCTTGCTAGTGTCTTCGGAAATATTATTAGTCAGAAAATAAGATTTCTCCAGGTTGATCCTCATTCCGGAAGCCACACAAAAGAGATAGAGGATTTATTTATATGCCCTCCTTTCCTCCAAAGTTCCCATACCAAATAAAATATCATCATCCACAAAGAGCGAGTGGGAACAGGTAAAGAGAGAGTTTTATGTCAGCAACCTTACCATAAGAGTTAGATTTACCAATTAAGCGACTGAGCCCTTCAATAATCAGTAGGAAGAGAAGAGGCGAGAGGGGACAACCCTACCTAATACCTCTTGTGGCACCAAAAATCCCTGAGGGGGAGCCATTGATTAGAAAAAATCATTTTTCTAAAGAGACACATCCCATAATCCAGTTGATAGCCAACAAGGGAAGACCTATTTGAAGGAGAATGAGGCGCAGAAAATTCCAATTAACTCGATCAAAAGCTTTGGAAATGTCGAGCTTAAGGACCCAGGCTTCCAGTTTCTTAGTTTTAATGGTATGAAAAATCTCCTGAGTGATCCCAATAGGCTCTTGGATCTATATATTTTTTAAGAACCCAAACTGTTCAGTAGAGATGGCCTTAGAAAGAATAGGCTTGAGTCTGGTAGAGATAACCTTAGAAATGAGTTTGTATATAAGGTTACAAAGGGAAATAGGCCTGAATTCAACAAAGGTCTTAGGAAGATCATACTTAGGAATACATGTGATGAAGGTGGATTTAAAGGACCCACTAACCCTTCCTTCCTTCTGGGAGAGATTGAAATCCTTTAACAAATCCAACTTCACCAAATCAAAGAAAAAGAGAAAGAACTCCATCGACCAACCATCAGGGCCCAGACTGCAGTATTTTTAAAAAAAAATCAGAGTTGAATCAATCTCCTCCAAGGAGACTTCAGCAACCATGTTATTTGCATCCTAACTAGACAAGAAGGTGGGGAAGAGTTGTATAACCCTCAATTGGTCTGAAATAGGAGACAACCCATCATCCATGAAGAGGGAAGAGCGATGATTTACCCCAACGCTTTCAGCTGATCTAGCCCACCAACAGAAACAACATTATCATCAGAAAGTTCCAAAATATTATTATGATTCCTCTTAGCAGAAGCATAATTGTGAAAATATTTAGTATTTGCATCCCCCTTCTTAATCCAGAGAGCCCTACTTTTTAGTCTCCAAGTAAGGGCATCATGTAGTAATAATTTCCTATGCTCGTTCTTGATGGTTGCTAACCTTTCTATCTCCTAAATAGGAAAGATGCCTGACGGGTAGCAAGAAAAGAGATCACGAGCCTCCTTTTCCTAATCACCCAGAGATTTAAAATGTACAGCCTTTTGCCTTTTCCCCCATAATTTAAACTCACCCTTGAGTCTTTTTAATTTGTGGACCAGACAAATCATAGCATTACAGTCCTGTAAGGAGACCTTAGATTCCCAAAAAGGATGTACAAGAGCCGAGAAGTCATCCGAAAGGAGCCAAGCCCTATTGAACTTGAATGGGAAGTTCCTTTTATAGTCCACATCATCCCATTCAAAACAAAAAGGGAAATTATAAAATTAAACCGAATGGTGCACCCAAGACCGGAAACCGAGGGAACAAGGGAACCAAAGAGTCTGAGATAAGAAACTTGTCTAATATCTTGCTAATACCATTATCTCCAGTCCTACCATTTTTCCAAGTAGGACCAATACAGGTCAGAGCAGCATCAATCATACTGGTGTTGGTCAAGAGGTGTGCACAATAATTACAGAGAGGATCCAAATGGGCATTTTTTCCCTAAATCTTAGCATCAGAGAGGGTGAAATTGAGGTTTCCAGCAATGATCAGATTAGGGATATTAAACAACTCATCGCCCACAATAGAGTCCCATAAGAGAGTCCTATGTTGATAAGGGTCGTAGAAATTTAGGAAGGAGAGTTCCAAAGGGAAGTTCCTGAGAGTCTCTTTAACCAGGATACCATAGTGAGAACCAAAATATTTACAATGAGCAACATACGGATCCCAAGCAATAAGGAGACCTCTCAAGAAGCCCAAGGAATCTGAGGCACATAATTCCCACCAAGGTCGAATTTTTGCAAAGGAAAGGAGAGCTTGAACATGATCACACTTGGTTTCCTGAAGGAAAACCATATCCAGCTTGATAGTAGAGGGAATGAAATTAAGAGTTTTGAGCTTAGCAAAGCATCCAAAACCGCAGATGTTTAGGGAGAGAAATTCCATTAGGAACACAGACAAGGGGGAGACTCTACTCTAAGTTCCCCAGAGGAGGGAGGAAACCCGAGAGATTGACAAGATTTGGCTAAATATTTTATCCTGGGAGAGGAAGAGGGAGATCCCCCAGGAGGGGTCCTCCTGGAGTTAGTCTTAGTTTTTCACGATTTCCTAATGGTAACATTTGCATGACTGAGAGATTCCAATGGTAAAGTGGAGGGTGTGATGGGGGACTTGTCTGAGAATATGTTGCGAGATTTGAGTAGTGATGAATCAAAGAAGGGCGACTCATTCCTTAGACTATCAAGTAAGGGAGGAGAGGGAAATCAACTTCAGAAAGGAAGGAGTGTACCAACAGAGAGGGAGCTGAGGGGGAGGGGACCAAAATAAAATTTGAAACCAATAAGGGAGGGTGAGAAACCTTGATAGGGGAACACACAACGTCAGTCGACCTAGCAGGAACCAAGGGAGGTTCAGGGAGAATAGACATTGGGGCGACCAATTTATTAAAAACGACAATATTTCCAATATCCTCAATGTAATCAAGTTCCCTCGTCAATAGGTTTTCATAAAGAGTGGGAGAAGCCGAGGTCTACATACTTGGAAGAGACGAATCAACCAACCCCACAACTTGAGGACTACAATTAACCAAGGGAGATGTCAACCTACCCTTGCCATGTCTGAGTCGAGGAGATCCCTGAAGTAAGGAGGGACAACGATGTCTGAGATGACCAGTCTAATGACAGAAATGGCATCGGAAGGGGACCCTGAGGTAATCCAGCCTTTGCACGTGTACACGATCATCTAGAAAAATATCCAGAATAGTCAGCAGCCCCGCACAAACATTGAGTTCCACCAAAACCTTGGCTGAACGTTTGTCATATGTATGGAGAAAATGTTTGTCTAGAGCCATAAACCTCCCGAGAGAGTTAGCGATGCCAACTAGAAATTCCTTACTCCAGAACGGAAGGAGGAGGCCTGGTAACATAACCCACAAATGGTGCGTCACCACTTTTTCCCATTCCGAATCAAGACCTGAGTGCCACCTGCTAAGCACTAGAGAGCCAGAGTCCACAGTCCAAAGCGAACTGAGTACCAGGGTGGCGTCCTTATTAGCAAGAAACAAAAAGACATACAAGTTTTTTGAGAGCGCATTGATAGTCGGAATATAGTAAATGAGCAGTTTCCAATTCTTAGAAGCCCACTCTACCCATCCAACTTTGTCCAAACTTCGGTATTCCAGACGCCCAATGAGAGCACCTTGACACAACATCTCCACCTTATCAAAATATATGTCTCGACCCAAAAAAAACTCCTTTTATCTTCCAGAGCCTTAATGGCTTTGTGTTTACGATGGGATTTATATGGTAGGTGAGGGTCACCATTTGCACCAGCGAGGGCATCTGATCCCATAATACCCACCATCCTAGCCGACCAAAAGACCAAAGAACCATAATGTTGGATATTGTAACTTTTAGGACCCAGATAAGAAAGGGATGAGAACATGACGAGAAAACCCCAACAAACCCTGGAAACAAAAAAAAAGAGTGAGCCGTAAAGCCAAACCCTAGAAAGAAAGGGTTCAAACCTGACCACCTAAGGTGTGATCATCAAAAGTGCAAAAGCGAAAAAGCCACAAAAACCGGAGCGAGGCAGATGATTCCCACTCGAAAAAACAAAAATTCAGAAAGATACAGCAATTCACCTAGAAAAAGGTCAACCCCAAGTACCAAAACTGCCAGAACATACGAGTAACCGAGAAAACAGTTCAAATACTACAAGCAAAACGTCGTGGTAGAGAAAACATCAGAATACCACAGAATTCGAGCAAAGAAAAATAGACCCAACACCCCGAAGGTAGCCGAAGACACCCGACACACTACCAAAGGTAGTGAGTACCAATGTTGTTGATTAATGAAACCCCGGAAAGAAACAACCAAGAAAAATAGAAAAAAAGATACATAAACCCTATTCCCACTTTTTTATATGGCTGGTACTAAGTCCCCATGTTGGAGACAGACTCCATACTAAAACTACTGCAGAGGGAAGCACTACAAAAGACACCGTAGGAATCGAAGATAGGCTCCAGTTCAAAGATGGGGTAGGTAGAATCACAACTACAGTAACGGGGAACCGGAAACAGTGCTGTAGTAAGGATTTCTCCCTACTACAAGGGCAGGTTTGAATCCCTTCTGTCTATAGGATAGAAGGGTAGGTTCCTGCTAGTGGGTAAATGCAGAAAATGAAAACGTAATGTAAATAATAGAAACAAAAGCTAAACTATGAGCAGAAAATAAAAATGTAAGGTAAATGGCAGTAAAGTAAACTAAGCAAATATGGAAAAGATGGAAGCATTGGTGAACCCCTCTGCAAACACGGGTTAGGGTTCCACCTCCAAAGACCTGCAAGCAAAGACTAAGCTACAGTAAAACCTACAAAACAATGTTAAGCATAAAACCTGCAAATGGAAACAAGGGTTAGAAAGCAAATACAACTAAAAATCAAATAAACAAGACATGAAAGACAGGCTATACCTTCTCTAGTGGAAATGGGCCACCATGCCCTAGCTTGTGGAAGCACTCCTCTCTCTTGGATGGGGAGCAATGGTTCAATGGGAATGGAGGAGAGGGAGTGTGGGTGGCTTGAGAGGCAAATGTGTCTCAAGGCATCCACTGGTAGCATAATAATATGCAAGGGAGAAGTGTTTTGAGAGTGACCCCCCACACTCCTTTTATAGATTTTCCAAGGGGTTTTAGGGTTTTAAGCCCTTGGTCAGGGCTTTAGCCCCTTCTACCCTAACTTTAGCCCCTTTTAGGGTTTTAGCCCTTTTTTGAGGGCTTTAGCTCCTAGGAGGCTACTTTGGGCTCTTTTTTGGGGTTTTTAAGCCCTTTTCTTCATCCTTAGGCTATTTTGAGGGTGTGGGGGTCTAATGGAGGAATATGAGGGTCGTGAGATGGTGTCCTTGGGTGGTGTAGGCCATTGAGAGCTTAGTGGGGGATTTTTTGGGTTAACCGATTGCCCCCTGATGTGTGAGGGCAAGAGCTCAACGTATGGCCGACGGACATCATAGGATTTGCTGCGTGGAGGTGGTGCTTCCGGGGCTGGGGCATGGTGGCTTTTGGTTTTTGTATTAATATGGTTCCCATAAATGGGTGAGATACAATAAATGTGTGACATGTGTATGGACGAGGTGGGAATCCCCATGCTCGGGACAATGTCAAAAGAATAATTTGATCTATGCTCTAACATACAAAATTCGATCATATACAACTGATGTTACAATAATGGTTGCCTCCATGTGAGGCTGAATACAATACCGATCTGGTACATTGGACTCATGGCATTCTCATGGAATGATATATCTTCATGATTGATGGTCTGTTGGATCTGGTACATAGCTGTGTGGGCTCGCTGATTGAGAGTCAGAGTCTCTATGGTACAAGTATGCTGCATCAATCATAAAGGTATATCGAAGCACTGTTGGGGCTTCTGAACACTATCTCCAACGCAACCCAAAAATCACAAGGGACATAACCTATTTAGGTCCCTCGAGTAGACTCATCATTGTGCTAGAGTTGGGTGACCTCCGAGGTCTTCGACCAAGTAATGTGTGGAACAAACCTTGTACGAATCTCAACGGTGCGATGATGGAGTTGAAGTCGAGCACGTGAGAAACAACCATCGCAAGAGGCACTAAGGACTCCTCTCAAGTGGTCCAAGGAACTCATCAATGATGTCAATGAAACCAAGGTATAGGGACCTCTAAGTCTATCCTCTGGAATATGTGTGTTGACATCGACAGAGGGAGACCTGCCCCTAGTCAAGGCAATGGTGTTTCCTTGACCAAGAGCGCGAGGGAGATAACCGAAAGATGTGAAGCAATCTATGGACTGACTCACTGAATGGGGAGGGGAGGGGGAGGGAAAGAACTGAACAGGGGCATGGGGAGTGTGGGAGACTCAAAATTCCTTTGTTCAAAGTATGACGGTAGGGCGGACCAGGAAGCAAATGAAACTGACTCAAGGGAATGGGATCATAGTTGTAATACCGGGAATGTCACTGCAGATGGGAAATACTTGGAGGAGGTGGACACTTTTGATATTGATGGGATCCAAGGAAGACATATTGCAGAGTACTCTAAACAAAGGCGACCCAATGTGGGAATGCTACCAAACTGTTTACTGTGGGGTGGTGTCTAGGGACACCGTTATGGTACGATCTCGTGGATTTTTGGTGAGCCCGAGAATAAAATGCTCGATGGTGCTTTCGATTTTAGAGAGTCTGAAAGCATGAAGAAGACTCCAGTGGGGGATCTTTTTCATTGGTAGTCTCCTGTGCCTGAAAAAGGATAAAAGTATACATAGTAGAGCTCGCCCATCCTCTAGGGGATGAGAGACTTCTTTACCATTAGTAGTCCAATCAGGCCGGAAAAGGTTAAACCTATACTAACTGGACGGTCATTCAAATACTTTTACGAGCATGAACGAAACCAAGTTTTCTCGGCAATCTTTTCTTGATGAGACGGCTGGAAAAGCGCTTAACGACAATCGGTGGTGAGCTTTTTCGTAAAGTGCGGCCCCTCTGCCCGAGAAAGAATAAAAGTATGCAAAGGGGAACGGTCTTGGCTTGAGTGTGCCAAGGATGTCCTTTTCAATTGATGGTCTACATGGTCTGCAAAAGGAGGTAAACGAGGCGATGTAGACGCCCTTTCCTATACTTTAGTGAGCGGGAAAGGAAGCAGTTGCGCTCAACAATCTTTTCATTGTTTTAAGGAGTCAGAAAAGATCTTAGACGAAACTCCAATGTGGTCAACCAATTGCGGTGGCACATGCGGTGCCCCATGTCGGGATGGTGGACAGAGGTCCACAGGTCATCCACACAGTATGGATGGAGCAGAAGACTCTCAAACATACCAATACATGCGTGGGATTGATCGTGGCATAGGCTTGCGAGTCGGTGCAACAGAGGCACGCAAACCGAGGTGGCTCTCGAACAGAGGTCAGGAGAGCGTGTGTGTGTGCTGCGGTGGACGAACTTGACTACATGGGATGTGAGTGCAAGTCCAGGGGCACTTATATGCCAAATACATGCAAGAAAAGAAATCATTTTGTGGACAGTGGTCCAGAGGTCTGCGTAAGGTGCAGTAAAAAGAAAAGACAATCTATGTGTTAAAAATACAAAATAAAAGCTAAAATTACATTCCTTAACGGGCAATGGCCCGAAAACTCGCGTGAGTTGCGGTCAGGAAGTGTGATGCAAGTACAGGTCCATGGACACTTGCATCATCATGTCATGGCTCGTAAATCGAGGTGACTTGTGGGAAATGGTCCCAAAATTGGTTTATTAAACATGAGACGATGGTCTCAGAAATGGAAATTTGAGCCCGGAGGTGTGAGAGGTGTCTCGAACCGGTTCTGGGTGACTTTGGACGAGCAGCTGATGGTGCTGCCCCTAATTTTTGCCGAAAAACGTTGAAAAACAAGAAAAAGAAAATGAATCGACTCATTGGTGATGTTAAGCGTAAAATTTCTTGAGGTAGAGCCCATTGCGGGGGTTCTCCAAGAGTTGTCCATCAGAGTCAATGAGGGTATGCCCCCTTGCCAAGATGAAGGTCATTGGTAAGGCAGGGTGATGGAATCTGGTCTTTTATGGGAAGAACCAATTCCATACTATGGTTTAAAGGGAATGGGGTAAAACCAGAGGTGGTCTTATAGATTTCTCTGTTATCGCATAAGTGGTGCTGGGATAAATTAGGTGGATCTTCCACAGCCGACGAGACGGAAGGGAAACTAGTGCTAGTGATCATGTAAATGGTATTGGTTGTGATTTTTGTGGCGTTTCCCCCAGTCTTTGTTGGAGGAAGAGGGGCAGGCCTGGAGATAGGAGGATTCTTTGATGGACCTGGAGGTAGGTGCAACATCATCTCAATTGGATGGACATGAGTCAACACATTCTGGGGCCTTAGAGGTAGGGCAGGTGGTTTAAGGTACCACACAGGATCTCCCAGTGTGAAATCCTGTAGATTACGGGATTCCAAGACAGACTTACTCACGATCTCGGATGGTAGGAAAAGGAAAGGGAAAAGGAAAAGGAAAAGGAAAATGTTGATCGGGAATGAACCCCACTGTTTCCCTGGTAACTGAGGTTGCAGCTGTGGCTGGGGAAACAATGGAAGAGACAGGTCTAATGGACCGTCGGTGATGGTGGAGACAAGAGGGTCTGTAGAACTGGACATCATGTAAATGGACATGGTGTCCGAAGAAGGCGGTGGTGGGTGGACTTCTTCGATTAAGGTGGTTTCAGACTCAAGGGAATGTTGACGGAGGTCAGCGAGAGCCATTCGAAATTCGGGCAGGTCTTGGAAATGGTGGGAGTAATGTCCATACAAGCTGCAAAGGGTGCAAGCATGGTTTGTCCTCAATGCCTTGTTCCTGACTACTGGCGCGATTGGGAGTTCAACCACGGGGATGTTTTCATTCGTATCCATGGCATCCAGATGCGCATGGATCACTGGGATTTCAGGGCAATTCTGAGTTGGATGGCCCTATTGTTTGCAGACGACACAAGGTGGGACTTCTCGTGGTTCTGCGGTGGCTTTGGTGTTCTTGCCCTTGGCTCTTTTGGGTTGGGGCTATGCTGGTGTAGGTGCAGCAGTTGGCTTGTGTGGATCGGGTGGAGGGTGAGACTCAACCGCAATCGGTTGCACCGAGGTTAAGACAACCCGAGGCATTGCTGGTTGAGCTAGTGGATCAAGATACTGTTGAATTTTCATATGCTTAGCTAAGACATCAGTATATCATTTCATTTTTCATAACAAAAGCATATAAACGGGATCACTGAAAGAAACAGTATCACAAGAACAACACAGATTTACCCTGGGAAAACCCTAAAGGGAAAAACCCAACAAAAGCTTCCTCAATATAGATGCCCCTAAAAGGTAAAAAGGTAAAACCAACAAGGAGATCAAAAACCTGATCCTCCTCCTTCTCCAGCTACTTCTCTCCTCCACAAGTGCGCTACTCAAGTGAGAGTGTGTGTTACAAATGAGGAGCACTACACCTCTATTTATATTCATCCGTTCACTTAAGTTAACTCATTTATCATGTAGGCTCGAGTTAATCATGTAGGCTTGAGTTACACATGTAGGCTCGGGTTAATCATGTAGGCTTGAGTTACACATGTAGGCTCAAGTAACCACATTGGGGTGCTAATGAACCACCTTTAAATTTAGAGGGGACTACCTCATTACTCTTATTAGTTCTTCCGATTAGGAGCATCGAGGTACAAAGTAATACAATTGGTTCTCCCGGTAGGACCATCGGGGACCACAAAGAAATACATATAGAATATTCTTCGAAGTTACAATATTTCAACACTCCCCCTTAACGATAAGGGTATTCTATAACAACATCAACAACAACAATAATAGGAGAGAGATATAGGACATCATCAGGGTGATACATCTATAAATCATTGGAAGCTTTTCAACATCATGTAGTCTTCATCTTCAATCTTTAGTCTTCAACATCATCAGTACATTGACCGCTTCGATCAGCAACATCTTCAACATCTTGAATCTTCAATCAACAGCAACATCTTCAGCACTTTGACCTTTCGATCAGCAACATATTCAACACTTTGACCTTTCAATCAGCGACATCATCTTCAACACTTTGAACTTTCGATTAGCAACATCATCTTCAACACTTTGACCTTTCGATTAGCAACATCATCTTCAACACTTTGACCTTTCGATCAGAAACATCTTCTTCAGCACTTTGGCCTTTCGATCAGCAACAACATCATCATCATACTCAGATCTTTCGATCAAAAACATCATCATCATCAAAATATTAGCATCAAAATATCATCATCATCATACTCTGATCTTTCAATCATAATCATCATTATCATCAGCCTCTGATCTTTTGATCAGAAACATCATCAATCGAACATCATCATACTCTAACATCAACTCATCATCATATTCTGATCTGTCATCATCATCATACTTTGATAATACGACATCATCATCATCAGGATCTTATCATCATCACATTCTGATATTTCGATTAGAAACATCATCATCATCATCGCATTCTGATCTTTCGATCAGAAAACATCATCATCATCAGCAACATCATAATCATAAGCAACTTCTGATCTTCCGATCAGAAAACATCATCATCATCATATTCTGATCTTTCGATCAAAGAACATCATCATCATCATCAGCAACATCATCATCATTATATTCTAATATTTCAATCAGAGAACATCATCATCATCAGCAACTTCTGATCTTTCGATCAGAGAAACATCATCATCATCATATTCTAATCTTTCGATCAGTACATCATCATCATACTCTGATCTTTCGATCAATACATCATCATACTCTGATCTTTCGATCAGTACGTCATCATCATCATCAGCTACAACCTGCAATCCACAACTCAAAGACAAAAAGTCTTTGGATCACTTTTGGACTTAAAGTCCAGGGATGATACAATCCCACCACATTCTCGACAACCGAAGTTACCCGATTGATTATGGGAGAATCAGCCCCTATCCCTTTAGGACTAAGTCCAAGGATGATGCAATCCTACCACATTCTCGAGGACCGAAGCCACCAGATTGATTACGAGAGAATCAGTCCCTATCACTTTAGGACTAAGTCCAAGGATGATGCAATCCTACCACATTCTCGAGGACCGAAGCCACCGGATTGATTACGGGAGAATCAGTCCCTATCACTTTAGGAGGATGTCCAAGGATGATGCAATCCTACCACATTCTCAAGGACTGAGGTCACCGGATCTATTATGGGAAGATGTCCCAAGATGATACAATCCCTCTTCATTCTCGAAGACTGAGGTCTTCGGATCACTTTAGGGAAAGTTCCCAGGGATGATACAATCCCACCATGTTCTCAAGGACCGAGGTCACCGGATCTATTGTGGACAGATGTCCCGGGATGATACAATCCCTCTTCATTCTCGAGGACCGAGGTCTCTGTAGCACTTTAGGGAAAATTCCCAGGGATGATACAATCCCATTGCAACATCACTACTCCCCCTTTCGAGGAAGGTCTTTCCAAACAACGCCAAGCTTGTCTCGAAAGTGTTTGAACTCTACTCGAGGCAAAGGCTTCGTCAGTACATCATCATCCAAACCATCATCATCTACATCTTCAGTATGTGAATACTGAAAGCATCATCATCTATATCTTTAGTATAGAAATACTGAAAGCATCATCATCTCTATATTCAGTATAGAAATACAAAATCACCATCATCTGCATCTACAGTATGTAAATACTGAAATATCATCTATATCTTCAGTATGGGAATACTGAAATCATCATCATCTATATCTTCAGTATGGGAATACTGAAACATCATCATCTCTATATTCAGTATAGAAATACTGAATCACCATCATCTGCATCTACAGTATCATCATCTGCATCTTATCTTGTATGTAGAAATACCAGATTTCTATGTGTTACGTTGAAACACAGGGTTCTTTGTCATCACAACTATGGTTATCACATAGAATCATTGTAGTATCCATATTCAGGTCAAAGAGACTTGATATCAGCTTCTGAAGCCATATGGCTTCACAACTTAGTAGAGCAATCTGCTATGTATTCTGCTTCAACCGTGCTAAGAGAAACACTGGACTGTTTCCTGCTAAACCATGAACTCATAGCAGACCTCAAACAAAAGCATCTCCCTGATGTGCTTTTCCTGTATGAGATACTTCCAGCCCAATCTGCATCTGTGTAGCCATACAATCTATACTCATGGCTACCATCATAGTATAGACCAAAGTCTATAGTCCCTTTCAGATATCTCATCACATGTTTTGCAGCTACTAGGTGAACCCGTCTTGGTTGAACAAGATATTTACTTAAGGTGTTCACAACAAAACAAATGTCTGGTCTGGTATTTTTCAAGTACATCAATGACCCAATGATCTGTCTATAGTGAGTCACATCCACTAACTCTGATGAGTCATCAGCTAATAGCTTCAGGTTGAAGTCCATGGGTGTGGCCATGGCTTTGCATTCCAACATATTGAATCTCTTCAATATCTCTACCGCATACTTTCCCTGGTTGAGAAAGATTCCTTCTGAACTTTGCCATACTTCCAGACCTATGAAATAATGCATTAACCCATGGTCTTTCATCTCAAATTCTTCTGCTAGTTTCTTCTTGCTTTCCATGATCTATTTCTCATTCCGTGTCAAGAATAAGTCATCCACATATAATAACAGGATGACAGGTTCATCTTCTACAACCTTGTAGTAAAGGTTAGGATCGACTTTACTCTTGGCAAGGCCCATGCTCATTAGGAAACTATCTATTCTTCCATACCAAGCTCTGGGAGCTTGCTTTAGGCCATAGAGGGCCTTCTTCAACTTGCATATGTGAGTCCATCTGTCTTCAACTTCAAATCGTTGTGACTATTCGATGTAAAACCATTCCTCAATAATTCCATTAAGGAAGGCTTGTCTTTACTTCATCATGGAAGAAACTACCATGATAGTTCTAAAGGAAGTGTACCTTACTTCCTGGAGTAAGTGTCTCTTCAGAATTAATTCCCTCTTTTTGATAGAAACTTCTAGCCACAAGTCTTTCCTTACTTCTATCATCAACATATTTTATCTTGCAAATCCATTTGGAAGATACCACATTCTTGCTTTCTGGTTTGAGTACTATATCTCAAACATCATTCTAGTATTCTTTCATCATAACATCTTCCATGAGTTCGTCTTGTCAGGTCATCAACATATCCTAGTCTTCTGCATTCAACCTTGAAGGTTGGAACCCACTTTACTCTTGGTAAAGTCTCGATCCATCACGAAGCTATCCATCATGTCGTACCTTGTCGAACTCAGATATCTTCTGTAGTCACTCCCCCTGAAGTGGAGTATCATCTTCCCTCTTCATTCTGTACAGGTGGTTCTATGCTTGATATATACTGGTCAATAGAGTATGTCATGCCATAGTCTATTCTTTCTAAGGCAAATCACGAACCTTTCTTTGTACACTTTTTCTTGTGGATCCATATGGAGGATACTATGTACTTCCCTTTATGTCTCGAAATCATATCGTATACATCATTCCCCATGATCAACTGTTATTCTTTGATCATAGCTTCTTTCATAGCATTCTTTTCTTCATCTTGAGTTATCTCTCGTACCCATGGTGGTATTCATCCTTCGAGGTGGATCTACCGCTCTTTGAAGCTCTTTCTTCCATCATGGTGTCTTGGGAGCTTCGGATTTTATTGTAGTGAATCTTGAATTGTCATCACTTGTTCTTCAGGACAAGTCTCATTCTTCTTGTAGGAGGTTGTACAGGACCTTCCCTATAATTCAAATGCACCAGCTGCATGGTTAGAATTATTTCGTAAAACATATGCATAACGACAAATTATTATGCATCATGCAATTGTTTAGCCAATACAACATTCATCCATATCTCACATAAACTTTCTAGATGCCTTCCATCTCTATCATGACATTATTGAGATTGTGCACTAATCCAATATGTCATCAAGGCGGCTTCATTCTAGATAAGTAGCAATGGAGAGCACCATGAGCTACTTACCCATCACATGCATATTAGTAGTATACAGTAATTAATGCAAACAATCTATCATGCATAACACATCAACTGAATATAATCAAATGTATAACAAAACAATATCATGAAGTGACAATTGAATACTTATCTTTTATTTGTTTCGTGGGTAAACTCCATCTTGATCATTCTGCTTCATCATCTTCTTCATTCATGACATCATCATTTATTATTTAAATGATAATATGGATAAGAGGTTCTTCAAGAATTGAGTTATTCACATTCCTCATCGCTTGAGGGATCTTCTTTGAATGGTGAGAGCTTGATCTTCAATTGCTCCCATATTTTTCTTCTCTTCTTATGAGTCGAGCTTCTTCTTATTCCCGAAGTCAACTGAAAGTAATCACTTCCTTCTGGCATACATTCTTCGCATGAATGAATCCCATGATCCTGGGAGACCATTCAAGGTGGCTATCACCACTTCTGCATTCTCCGCTTCTTCTTCTACTACTTCAAGATGTTCTGCATTCTGTATCTTCACATTCTTCAACCGTTTTCTTAAATCCATCTTCTGATTTATGTTCTTATCTTCAAATAGCTTGATCAAGGAATCAAACATCTTTGGTGTCTTTAGGGACGACACTTGTGGTACAAGTTGATCCGTGATTGAATCAATAATAATCTTCTTGGCCTTGATCAAGTTCTTCTTGTGTAAGGCTTTGAGCCTCATCTCCATATGGAACTGGGGCCTCTCTACTCATGTAGGTGTCCAATTCATTTTCTTTAGAGAGATCAAATACTTCCATGCTTGGAATTTTTCAACTTCACCAAGCTTATCAACAAGCTGATGCGATATATCACTTTGAAATGAGAACCTCAAATTCAAATAGCAAAAGATTAGATCTTATCGATTTGAGGTGTCCATCCTACTTTCGGAGCTGGCTGATCTAGGGTTTGTCAGAGAAACCCTAATTTTTAAAACTTGGAATATTTTAGATATTATTGGATAGAAATATATATCTCTTCAAATGGAGCTATCCAATGTACTCCTTTTCTGAAAACAGTGGAGGAAAGCTCTCGGAATAGGAAGCCCTAGTTTTCCAATTTCTTCTGCATAAATGCCTGTCACTGCTTCTATTATATCTCTGAAATTACAGCTCCTCTATCTCTGAAATTTTTCACTGAGATAGCCTCGCATGTCCCTGATCCAAAACAATAGGTTTCATTAGAATTGGTTTCACCAATTTGGATTTATGATCATTTTCCCAAGGTGACCTGTTTCAGGACTGTTCAGAACAGCGAAGTTGTACAGCCTACCACGTGTCACTGTTTTCATCTTCTGGTTCTGAAATTAGGACCACAGAAATTAAAGTCCGTTCTATTTCTGGAACATCTTTAGGAATTTAATTTGGACCTCTATAGACCATGCTATAGCAATTTTCCCTAGGTATCTTGTTTAGGGATGAATTCTGGAGGAGGTTGGAACCCTAACTTTGACGGATCATATCTCCCAGAATATGGCGAATCTGAGGATGAATTTTGGACACAATGTACATCAGGATTTTATATTAAGCCTATAAAATTTAAAGATCCTGAGCCTTCGCCAATATTGGTATATATCGAATGTACCAAAACATAGCAGTTTTAGTATTTAGGGTTTTTCTAGCTCGGGGTCAAACTAGGGTTTGACTTTCCCGGAGTTTCACCCAACCAAAAATATTGATCCAGGTCTCTAAACTTCGATTTTGATGAGGAGAGAAATCCTATGCCAGGCTCACTCAAAAATTCCTCTTCAGTAAGAAGCCCTAATTTCCCGCACTGAAAACTGAAAATGCTCGGAATCGAATTCCGCTTCGACAGAAAGATGCACCCTTCAATGGAGAGTCATCCTAGCCTTCTTTTGCTGATTGATTGTGGAGAGAGATCCAAAAAGTAAGAAGAATTAGCTTCTATAGCTTGTGAGAGCTGTCCTATTTAGTTTAGCTCTGATACCATGTTGAATTTTCATATGCTTAGCTAAGACATCAGTATGTCATTTCATTTTTCATAACAAAAGCATATAAACAAGATCACTGAAAGAAACAGTATCACAAGAACAACACAGATTTATCCTAGGAAAACCCTAAAGGGAAAAACCCAGTAAAATCTTCCTCAATATAGATGCCCCAAAAAGGTAAAAAGGTAAAACCAACAAGGAGATCAAAAACCTGATCCTCCTCCTTCTCCAGCTACTTCTCTCCTCCACAAGTGCGCTACTCAAGTGAGAGTGTGTGTTACAAATGAGGAGCACTACACCTCTATTTATATTCATCCGTTCACTAAAGTTAACTCATCTGTCATGTAGGATCGAGTTAATCATGTAGGCTCGAGTTACACATGTAGGCTCAAGTAACCACACTGGGGTGCTAATGACCCACCTTTACAATTAGAGGGGACTGCCTCATGACTCTTATTAGTTCTTCCGATTAGGAGCATCGAGGTACAAAGTAATACAATTGGTTCTCCCGGTAGGACCATCGGGGACCACAAAGAAATACATACAGAATATTCTTCGAAGTTACAATATTTCAACAGATACCACACTGGAATTTTCAATGTAAAGTTGGGCAGGCTTAAGGTGGCCATGACTGGATTGCTCATGACACCGGGTGGGGGAAAGAGGAAGGGAATCGTATGGACTGGGGATGAGCCCACATAACTCTCGGCTGGTTGCATGTGGGGATGCGGTTTTGATTGCAACTGCGCATAATGCTGCTGCTGCGGGTGGTGTTGCGGCTGCTGTTGGTGGTGCGGCTGCAGATGATGTTGTGGTTGTGGTTGGGGCTGCAGCTACGGTTGTTGTTTGGGTGCAGCGGTGCTAGATGAGACCATGCACAAGTCCGTAGTTTCATTTTGTGTCGGCGGTGGCGACACTAACGGGAAAGGAGCCATCATGGTGGGATCGGTAAACAACCTAGGGCCCACATTCAACGGTGGGGAGGATGGTGTGTTTTCAACCATAGTGTTGATTGCAGGGATGACATTGGCATGTGTGTTCGTCCCTTGCGGCTCAATAGTAGTGATGGTAGGAATAACATTAGCGGGTGCCATTAACCCTTGGGGATCATGATAAGTGAGCTCGTCAACCGTCACAATCTTCCCTTCATGGGGGAACATCATGAGATGAAAGACAGTTGATGCGACTCCTCGCATGGCATACATGTAACTCCTTCCGAGGAGGAGGTTGTAGTCCAGTTGAGCATTGACGACTTCTATGTCGATCAGCACTATCTTCCCGGCTAATGTGATGGGGACATGGGGGAGGATTCCTTGGGCTTTAGTGGGATGTCCATCATAAACCCGCAGAGTTGTGGAGGACGGTTGCAGAATTGGTGATCCAATTTTCTACCAAACCAAGGTCGACATGACGCACGTGGATGCCCCCTCATCCACTATGCACTGATGCACAACCAAATTTTGGATGGACACCGGAATTTGGAAGGCGATGGTCGATGGCATGCGCGGTTCCCCGTTCTCCGTGTCAAAGGTGATCAACTTGGAGTCAGAGGGGTCCATTGCCCCCAGGGGGGCTAACAAGGCCTTCTGCTACGTTGGGAACGTTTTAAGCACCTCAAGAGCGGACATGGTGGTTGGTGTTTGGGCCAAATCATCCACAATGCTATAGCTGACTGCAACTCTAGCTGTGGCATTATTGGAAATTCTACATATGGGGGGGAGCGGGAATGGGGTTAACTGGAGAGGTAGGTTGGATGCCTTAGACGTGGATGCTACTGATGAGTTGACAGGTTCGGTGGTGGTATTGTATTGATTTCATCTAGTCTGTAAGTTGACCTTTTTAGTGGTCATGGCTAGCAGGTGGTGCCCCCAGAGCATTGGGATTGGCCTGGGGGGGGGAGTGGTTGCCACCAATTCTTGGACTGGTAGTGGGTTTTGAAGCACCATGGGGGGAGGTCCTTGTGGTGCCGGGTTGGGTTGGGCTTGATTGGCCGCGTTGGCGGCCTGTTGGGCCTCGTTTTGAATGGCCTACTTAGCGCGAGCTATGAGGGGACATTCTAACGTGTAATGTCCATAAACATCACAGAATGTGCATGGTTGGTTTGTGTGCAACGGAGCATTGCGTCTTGGTGCATTCTGTCGTGGGGGATTTTGGGCTAGACAGTTTGCCGTGGCATTGTTGGGAGGGTTCGGTTGTTGACTGCCTCCCTGCGATTGATTATTGCCTTGGTTGCGGGGCCGGTTATTTCTAGCTTTCCCTTGTTGATTGTTGGGGGCAGGTTGGTTGGGATAGTTTTGTTGTACGAACACTTGTCCCAACGGAGCGGGTGGGGCAGGGGCGGGGGCTTGAATTGTTTGCACTGGCAGTGCATAGTAGATTTGTGGGGGTGGCAGTGCCACAAATGTGGGCATTTTCCCCACATACTGCTGTGCTGGCCAAGCCATGCCCTGAGCCTGCTGTGGTGGCACAGGTTGTGCATAGGAAGTTGTTGCTCCAGACTGAGACATCATTCTTGCGTAGTCCGAAGCTTGGTTTTGGTAAGCAACACTAGCAGTGTTGCTTGGTTGTGGTGTAATGACAGGTGGTGTCGGTTGAGGCTGTGGCTGTTGGGAGGCCGACCCTATGATGTCGTCTGCAGCATGGGATGCCCCCGGTGCATCATGGTAGGAGGTACTCAAACATGGAGCATCTGGAATGATAGTGTACAAGTGTCCATACTGAGCATAGATAAGGTCAAACTGTTGGGCCTTCAATATGGCCTCTTCTTCGGATTGGGGACGTTCGAATGCGACGTTCTTTGCTATGGGCAGGAGCAAGGTCTTAAGGAACCAATCCCTGAGAAGATCCTGTCGTGAAGTTGGATTTTGCATAGACTGCGACATCGCCGCCACTCATGGATATGGTCAGTTATATGAGTGGCAGTGCTTTGACAACAGGATAGCAGGATCTCCACCCCCTTGTCATATCTGATGGGGAGTTGGAAATACTGTAGGAACATGAAGGCTAAAGAGTTAAATTCCAGATACTTGGCTTGTGGCAGCTCAATGTACCATTTGGCCGCAGCACCTGTAAGGGTGCGTTGGAATAGCCTCAGCCTAATGGAGTCATCTACGATGTTGTTGGATGAGCAACATAGATGGAATGTCATTATGTGGTTTTGGGGACATTCCCCTGCTTTGCCTTCAAACTTAGGGATGTTTGATGGCAACTTAGTTGGCATGGGTGGCCAAAAAACTTGGTGGCGAATGGGGTCGTTCATTAATATAGCCAAATCAGGCAAGTTAAGATGAGCCATGAAGGGTAGATTTGACCCCAAGTTGATGTGGGATGGGGCTGCGATGGGGGTGGGGTTTGCAGGTGCATAATGCATTTGCAGAGCTGGGGGTGCTTGCAGTGGCACCATTGCGGATGGGCCAATGCCCCCAAGTGTTGTAGGTGGGATAATATGAGTGGTGGGGACATTTCCCCCATGTATGACAGTAGGGGCAATGTAAGTGGACGGTCCGCTGCCCCCCTATGTCATAGGAGGGGCAATGTGTGTGGAAGGGCCACTGCCCCCGTGTGCTGCAAGTGGGCCAGCTTGGCTGGTCACTATAGGTGGTGGAAACTGACTAATGACAGTCTGCATGACTATGCTTGGGCCACTTGCCAGGTTGTGGGTGACAGGTTGTGATGTGGACATGGGTCCACTTACTATGGGTATGCCGAAAAATGGATCCGGATTTGCACTAGCCATGGGGCGTAATGGTGCAGTATGGAGGTCTGGTTCAGACTAATATGGATATGAAATAGAATCAGAGGCTGTGTGGCCCTCTGATGGTGTGGGAGATCGCTGAGAATGGCTTCGACGGTGTCGACTGGGTGTTCCAAATGGTGGTGGTTCGCCTCTTAGGCGTGAGGAAGAACGTGGAGGATCAATTGTGTTAGATTTTATGTTTGAAACTTGGTGGGAATGATATTTGGACCTCAGTTTCAGTGGCTTCCTATTGGCTGCAGGTGGTCACTCGTCCACCAAGACTGCCAGAAGACAATGCTTGGCTTGTTCCTCACAGGTGTTTCTACTCAATCGAAAGGGGTCGTTGCCCGTTTCGCTTGGCAATTCCTCTCAGCGGCTAGCTACTTTGGGTTCCTGTGGTACTCCTCACAATGAGTTTCTGGGCAGAGCCCAAGTACTTCCCACAGTTGAAGCAGTCAGGGATTTATGTCCTCAAAGACTACAGAGTTGTTTGTACTTAGTGTAAATTAGTAAATTTTAAGGCTCACTCAGTGTCATGAACTGAGCTGGGTTAATTAGTTGGTATGGTGTATTTGTGTGTTTGTTTTTTGGTATTTGGTTGCTGCAAATGGTTTATGAATTCCTCATGGTAGAGTTCATGTCATTGTGGTTGTGTATGCAAGCATAAATAATCAGAAATTGTTTAACAAATACAATGATTAACTCTGAATGTTTGTTGGCCTAACTAGATGTCTACCTCACACTGATATTCCTTTTCAACCAAGAGAAGGTGCTGGGCTATCAACACAATGGGACTAAACCCATCTGTAGATCCTCAAGTCACCTCCCGAATCCTAGGTTGGTCAACAGGGAGGACGCTTAGTGCCGTGAGAAGCCCTCCTTCTCTACCCCCTCTACCTTCCAGGTCACCCGGTTTTAATGGTTTGGAACAATATAGTGGAGTGCCTAGATCTATACAAGCTTGCCCTTCGTCATATCCCAGAATACCCCGGAGGGTGATGATTGGGTAGAGGAGGAAGGGGAAGCAAGACAATATGTTTTTAAGTTGATTTTAGTTAGAATAAGTTCATTTTATTAAGCCATAATCATTTACTTGACATTTACACATTGTTCATGAAATAAATTGCTGAAAACAGAAACGGAAACTGAAATTGAAATGGTGTGCTGGACAGAGGCGGCTAAGCCACACTGACAGTCCCTATGAAAACAAATAGTGAAGCCCAAAAATGGGTCGCGCACCTGTAAAAGCCATGTTTTTACAAAGTGGATTCTGATCAAACCGTGAGGAATTACCTCAAACGATTGAAAACCCACTTTGGAAATGAGCCCTTTTACCCCTCTTTGAGGGCATATTCGTAAATGGCTCAACTGTTTGGGCAGAAAACGAGCCCAAACACAGGTGAATTTTCATAAATTTGGTTCGACCGTTTTTGCACAGTTGAGTTATTTGCAAACCACAGAATGGCCAACAGTAACTGGTACAGTGGCCAAATGGGCTTGGATTGGCCTTGAGGAGGCTCAACAATAACTATAAATGTAAATAAACAAGAATCTAAGCTATATTTAATGGAAAACTTTACTAGGGCAAAAAACATAACTAAAAACTAAAACTTTGAAAAATAAACCCAGGGATCTTGTGGGATCGACCTGGTATGGTCACCAGTTCTGTAGTAAGGATTTCTCCCAACTACAGGGGAAGGAATGAATCCCTTCTATCTATAGGACAGAAGGGTAGGTTCCTACTAGTGGGTAAATGCAGAAAATGAAAACGTAATGTAAATAACAGAAACGAAAGCTAAACTATGAGCATAAAATAAAAATGTAAGGTAAATGGCAGTAAAGTAAACTAAACAAAGATGGAAAAGATGGAAGCATTGGTGAACCCCTCTACAAACATGGGTTAGGGTTCTGCCTCCAATGACCTGCAAGCAAAGACTAAGCTACAGTAAAACCTACAAAACAATGTTAAGCATAAAACCTGCAAATGGAAACAAGGGTTAGAAAGCAAATACAACTAAAAATCAAATAAACAAGACATGAAAGAGAGGTTATACCTTCTCTAGTGGAAATGGGCCACCATGCCCTAGCTTGTGGAATCACTCCTCTCTCTTAGATGGGGAGCAATGGCTCAATGGGAATGGAGGAGAGGGAGTGTGGGTGGCTTGAGAGGCAAATGTGTCTCAAGGCATCCACGGGAAACATAACAATATGCAAGGAAGAAGTGTTTTGAGAGTGACCCCCCACCCTCCTTTTATAGCTTTTCCAAGGGGTTTTAGGGTTTTAAGCCCTTGGTCAGGGATTTAGCCCCTTTTTTGGGCTTTTAGCCCCTTCTGCCCTAACTTTAGCCCCTTTTAGGGTTTTAGCCCCTTTTTTAGGGCTTTAGCTCCTAAGAGGATATTTTGGGCTTTTTTTGGGGGTTTTTAAGCCCTTTTCTTCATCCTTAGGCTATTTTGATGGTGTGGGGGTCTAATGGAGGGATATGAGGGTCGTGAGATGGTGTCCTTGGGTGGTGTAGGCCATTGAGAGCTTAGTGGGGGATTTTTTGGGTTAACAAGGCCCCAGTCAAAAGACGGGGTAAACAAAAAACTGCAGTAACCGGGAACTGGAGACAAGCCCCAGCCAAATGACAGGGTAAACAAACACAAAGATACAGAAACACAACTACAGTAACTGGCCTAAAAAAAAGTCCACTTACCAGGAACCAGAGAAGGAGTTGCCCCAAACAACCATAGTTGCATCTCTCAAGCTGTACCTTACCATGTGAGCATCAAATCCACGAAGATAAAGTTGTCTATGTGAAATTATTTTAAGGTAGTTGTTTGGTGGATAGCTCTTATGGTTTATACCTTCCACGTATGGGTTTCCTTGGGCATTAGAGGCTACATGATTGTATTTTGGTGCTTTTATTTTTATGGGAATTAAAACAAACATTTGTTTTCTATTTTAGTGTAGTACCATATTTCTTTCTATTTTTTTTATAGCAATGGTTTAGTGGATGGTCCTGGTCACTTGTATTTCTTAAGATTTTCTTTTATCTAAAAAAAACTATTGTTTAATATGGCCTTCCAATTACAAATAGGTCGTGAAAAAAATTCTTATGCTCAACTTTTGTTACTAAAAGTGTGTTGTATGCAGAATTATTATAATTTTGCAACTATGCATTCATCTTACTTTATCTATAGGCATCATAGCCACAATTTTGTAGGGGTTTTATTGGTCGTTGTAATCACTGCATGTTGCTTGTGGGTTTTCTTTGGTGTCCATGGCATCATAGCCACAAAAATAGGAGCTTATCTATATAGAAATAATAAAAGTCATCTTTTCTTTCATGGAATAACTCAGTTATCGTGGGTGTCAAAGCATCTCTTTTGTATATAGATTTTGGAAATAAAAAAGGGTTAAATTTAGATTTTGGATATAATCTCTTAACAGAGTTCTCCTTACTTGTGTGAGAGAAACAACAAAGTGATTGACCCTCTATAGCTATTGCCTTCCGCTTGTGGTTTTCTTTTTTCTTAATTTGAAAATGAAGATTTCATGCTTATGTAGAAAACCTATGTTGGACTTACCATATCTATGTTCAGTTAGTTCAGAAACCAATGTGTTTCCACTGGGTGCATTTATGCATAGACATATACATAAAGGGGATGTATAGTTTAAGTATGACTAAGATAACTTTTGAATTGCCAATGTAGTTTTTGTTCTCTGTTTACTTAAGAAAGAAGAATTCCATTATGTTAAATTCATTTCATTTATTGCATGTTTACTTTTAGATTTACTTTGATTTCTAATCTATTACAAAGTTCCCAAGCCACATTACTGTAATTTTTGTGGATTCCCTTTCAACAACATTTCTTTTAAGCAACGAGTTCTTTATTCAAAAGTATGTTCAACATTTCCTTTAAGCAACGAGTTCTTTACTCAAAATTTTGTTCAACATTTCCTTTAAGCAATGAGTTCTTTACTCAAAAGTATGTTCAAGTTGTTATTAGACTTGGGTTTTGATTTTTTTTTAATTATTCATTGAATTAAACTTAAGTTCTTTGAGCTAGGAGTGATGGTCATACATGTAGTTAGGCTTCTATTTTTAAAATTTTAAACATACAACCAAATACAACTTCCACATAATTTTTTTTGTATATCATATCCTCATAGGCATGTGCACTTAGCCAAAGGCTATTATGCCTCCCACAATCTACATAAGAATAACTCTTTATTAGGGCATCCTTAAGGCTCATTAGTAGCCCAAATTCCAATTGTACTTTCTTTGAAATTAGTATCTCCAATGTGACTATATCAATCTCAATATAGTCATATCAATATAAGTGTCCCTATGTTGGCAAGCATCTTTGAAATTTGTCCATTTGCACTATATCAACCCCAATACAATCATATACCATTTATAATATGGCCAACAAAACAACCAAACCTGTGTGTCATGTGTTATCCATCCTAAATACCCCTATACGTTAATGGATAGACATGCAAATTTATCATTCAAACATGTATTTGATATTAAAATTGTTGGAGACATTTACCACCATACACACTCTTTTTGGTCAATTTGGCCTAGTTAAACCACTATCCTAAGTTTTATTGACTTAATTGATATCAAAGGAGCACTGTATGACATCAGCTTGAGCACACCCACGCCTACCTTCAATCACAGAGGGTAACTTATCCTTCTCTCACATTCGGGGAGGCTAACTGGAGCACTTCGGGGGTGATCTGAGTGTCATTAATGCCCCATATTGCTAACTGATGGTTACAATCAGTTAAACAAAGCAATGAAGGCGCCTTCCTTCATTAAATTGATTATTTAATGAATTGGAGTCAACAAGGGCGCATCCAACCACTTCTGATGGTCAGTTACACTTTAGTTAACCTCATCGAGATTCATTGGAGTCATTGATGCGCTACCACTTGTTGGTTGGCTTGCAGTGACATGTGTCTGAGCTACTTTCAATTAGACTCAGTCATTTATTGCACTCTGACTTTAGTTAGGGCTCAGTTGAGTCAATTAGGGTTTTGATCAGTGGTTAACTTGAGTGTTGACTGTGGCTTACATTCAGTTAAGCTAGAATCACGCATTCAATTCGAATGACCTCCTTGGGAATTCGAATTGCTTTGTCATTAATGCTTGCAGCAACATGATCATTTGTATTGTATTACTCATTCTTTATTGATTATACAGAGCGTCTACTCATTTTGTAGCACTATTACACCATTTTCATGCCTTATTATCTGAAATCTCTTATGAGACTGTGTTTTAGTCCCTAGATTACTGTGACAGATTAATATGGCATCAGAGTTGATGGCGGGATGAAGCTCAGATCTCTCAAAAACAAGGTTTTTGACAGATCTTGCATGAAAATTGAACAAAAGCTCAAAAATTCTAGCACTGCACCAGAAGCCAAGGCTTACCACTTAATACCCCAAGTAAGGAAATTGTTGATCAAGCTTGCTTGCTTGAATATGTTGGGTGTGATGAAAGCCTAAAATGTGCAGGCTGTCCAACCTTACACTGCCCTTTTTGTTGTGATTTTCAGGTTTTTAACAAGTGAAAGCATTCGCTCCAACAAATTCAGATGGCTTATTCCATAGATCTTTTGACTTCTTTCAATTTCCACTCATGGAAAGGAGACATGGAGATCCAACTACGTGCCAGAGGACTCTATAGGGTCACTATGGACACTGAAGAAGAGCCTGCTTCTGTGATAGATAAAGATATATTCTTGAACAAGGATGAAGCATTCGGATTCTTGTGCCTCTATGTTTCTCGGGATCTTCTTTTCCACATTTAAGGATTGAAGAATCCAAAGGAAATTTGGGACAAATTGGAAACCTTATATGGAAAGCAGGATGATTTGAGAGTTTACTAGCTCGAAAATGAATTGATGTCTCTCCAGCCTTCCAATTTCGAGACCTTGAATGACTTTTTCACAAAGTTCAAGCACATTGTCTTACTGTTGAAGCAATGCAAAGTGGAGAAGGAGGATGATCAGCTCATCCTCGCCATACTCTCCAAACTTGGAGCTGATTATTTAGTTTTTGTCTCTACATTCCGTGCGGGGAAGCTCACAACCCCTGGATGGAAGATGCCTACACTCAATGCCTTCATTGAGTCCCTAACAAGTGAACATGATAAGCTTGTCCAGATGGGGATCATCAGATCCTCCCGTGATCAAGCCCTCCATGTCTCGGGGCCCAAAGATCTGAAGGGTAAAGGAAAGCAGCAGAAGAACCCAAAAACTAAATTCGAAGCTCCTAAGCCTAAAGTTGAAAACCAACAGCGTGATGAGTCTTCCGGCTCAAAGAAGAACAAAGGAAAAGGGCATCATGGAAAGGAAAAAGTCAAGTGTTCATACCGCGGGAAGGGATTCCACCCTGAACATGCATGCATGAAGAAGAAGCTTGATGAAGCTACCTCTCTCCTTGAGAGAAATCACATCAATCTTCCGAAAAGCTTTCGGAGGAGAGATCAACAAGNATGAAAGGGAATACCCCTTTCGAAGCATACTTCGGACACAAGCCGGATGTGTCGAACCTGCGGGTGTTTGGGTCCACTGCATGGGCCCGAATTCCACTTGTTAAAAGAAGGGCTTTGCAACCACAAAGCATAGAATGTCTGTTTATTGGGTATCCTGATGAATCAAAAGGTTTCAAGCTGTTGGATATCAAAACAAAACAAATCATCATCGAAAGGAGTGTCAAGTTCGATGAGCCTCTTTAGGAGGTGGAACTAGTGAAGGAGAAAATTGTTGAATTTCCTTCCTATTTTGCTGAATATTTGGATGATGAAATTGGGGGTGATGACCCTGATTTGGATCCTCTGATTTCTGATATCCCTGTACAACAAACATTAGATGCTGAATCAGAACCTGAAGTACAAAATCATCTTCCCACATGGGCCCGACAGACACTCTCCTCTATAGGAGATAACATTGGAAATCCAGATGATCCAAGGAGAACCCGGTCTGATTTCCAAAGAGCAGGTATTGTGCTCTCTTGTCCTGATAATTTGCTATCCGAAACTTGTTATTTGATGATTAGTTCAGACCCAAAATCCTACTACCATGCTCGGAAGGATCCGAGATGGCCGCGTTGCCATGGATGAAGAGATGAATTCTCTGCAAAAAAACACTACTTGGGAGCTAGTTTCTCTTCCTCCGGGAAGGAAATTGGTTCAATGCAAGTGGGTGTTTCGGACCAAGGTTGCTGTTGATGGCAGCACCTGCAAATATAAGAGAAGGCCGGTGGCAAAAGGTTTCTCTCAGGTCTAAGGTGTGGACTACCATGAGACTTTTGCACCGGTTGCAAAAATAGACTCCATCCTCCTAGTTTTGGCAATTTCAGCATCTAAGCACTGGGAAGTGCATCATATGGATGTTAAGTCAGACTTTTTGTATGGAGATATTCATGAGGAGATATACATGAAGCACCTTGAGGGCTACATCTCNCATGAAAGAGGTCATGCCCTCATGGCAAGCACTTCGAAGTCCAAAGCACTCTTGATTGATTCTGGAGCTTCGAACCACATGATGGCTGAAAGAGACTCCTTCTCATCTTTGGAGATCGAAAAATCCATTCCCATGCACATGGGAGATGACTCCACCATCATTTCAGAAGGACAAGGTACGGTTGATATTGAGAATGGCTATTTTTCAAATGTTTTGTATGTACTGTCTCTGGCATCAAATCTCCTTAGTGTCTATCAGATGACACATATAGGAGTGCCTAAAAGAGTATCCTTCAGCCCTAATGATGTTGAGATAATGAAACTTGCATATGGGAAACTTGTTGCCAAAGGCCTTGCAAACCATCATGCAAAAGCCTATGAGTTTTCCCACTTTGTGGCGGATGTAAAGCCCACTGCACGTCTGAATCATGAAAATGAAGTTAGTAGACTGTGGCATGAGAGGTTTGGCCATCTCAATTTCAAATATTTGCAACAATTACAGAAAAACTCCATGGTTGAAGGCCTCTCGGTCATCAAGGCAACCACTGGAATTTGCAAGGGTTGTGTGGTTGGAAAGCACCCTGAGCACAAGTTCGATCAGGGGAAGGCAAACCGAGCTACATGCATCTTGGGGCTGATACATTCTGATATCAGCGGTCCCGTGCCTATCACATCCATGAATGGATCAAGGTATATTCTGAATTTTATTGATGATTTTTCCAGGTACACATGGGTCTTCTTTCTCAAAAAGAAGTCTGAAGTATGTGAAAAATTCACTGAACTGAAGGCCTTGATCAAGAATGCCTCTGGGCTTAAGATCAAGATATTGAGATTTGATAATGGTGGGGAGTATGTCAGTAATTATTTTCTGCACATATGCTCCCAAATTGGTATTCAGGTCCAACATTCAATTCCCTACACTCCCCAGCAGAATGGTGTAGTGGAAAGGAAGAATTGGTCTCTCAAGGAGATGACCACCTGTATGTTGGAATCAAAGAAGTTGGCTGAAAATTTGTGGGATGAATCCATGCACACTGCAGCATACATTTAGAACAGANGGTTAAAATAGGCCCCAAGAGAGTGGTATTCCAAGATGGATGCCTTCCTTCTCTCGCAAAAATTCCAAAGGTGTAGATCAGATCCAAATGTGTATATACAACAATATGATGGTCATTTGATTATTATTGTTTTATATGTTGATGACTTACTGATCATAGGTAGCACAGTTGCTTCTATTTCAGCCATCAAAACTGCTCTTCACAATGCATTTGAAATGAGTGATTTGGGGCTCTTAAAACAATTTTTGGGGCTTGAAATTGAGTAAAATTATGATGGGATAATGGTCACTCAGTCCAAATACATATAAGA
>LPNX010234697.1:46931-57173 GCA_001517045.1 Pseudotsuga menziesii | reverse complement strand
ACATTTACCACCATACACACTCTTTTTGGTCAATTTGGCCTAGTTAAACCACTATCCTAAGTTTTATTGACTTAATTGACATCAGAGGAGCACTGGATGACATCAACTTGAGCACACCCATGCCTACCTTCAGTCAAGGAGGCTAACTTAGCCTTCTCCTACATTTGAGGAGGCTGACTGGAGCACTCCGAGGGTGATCTGAGTGTCATTAATGCCCCATATTGCTAACTGATGGTTACAATCAGTTAAACAAACCAGTGAAGGCGCCTTCCTTCATTAAATTGATTATTTAATGAACTGGAGTCAACAGGGGCACCTCCAACCACTTTTGATGGTCAGTTACACTTTAGTTAACCTCATCGGGGTTCATTGGAGTCATTGACGCGGTACCACTTGTTGGTTGGCTTGTAGTGACATGTGTCTGAGCTACTTTCCGTTAGACTCAGTCATTTATTGCACTCTGACTTCAGTTAGGGCTCAGTTGAGTCAATTAGGGTTTTGATCAGTGGTTAACTTGAGTGTTGACTATGGCTTACATTCAGTTAAGCTAGACTCACTCATTCAATTCAAATGACCTCCTTGGGAATTCGAATTGCTTTGTCATTCATGCTTGCAGCATGATCATTTGTATTGTATTACTCATTCTTTATTGATTATACAGAGCGACTACTCATTTTGTAGCACTATTACACCATTTTCATGCCTTATTGTCTAAAATCTCTTATGAGACTGTGTTTTAGTCCCTAGATTACTGTGACAGATTAATAAAAATCTAGTTTTCTTGAATTTCACTAAGAAATCTAAATATGGATTCCAAAAGCCTAGAAATAATATGAAGAAAACAATTACATTCTTGTTTTTTAGTTCAAGCTTCAATCGACGATATTTTCACGACTTGAGATTTCATGGCCAACTTGATGTTCAGAAGCACAATGCTCTATGTTTCCTAATTCATGAGGTCCATTTGTCTATTACACATACTTGGCATCAAGTACAATAGAAACTATAATCATTTATCTATAATGAGTTTAAACATCTCGTGGTTTAGATTTCAAACACCACCGTTCCAACATGTTCTATTTTTTATTTTGTGTAAACCTAATCAAGTGCCAAGAAATATATCCACCTTCCATATATGCCAAACATCGTCCCAGATATAACTAGCTTGATTGTAACATTAATTTGATATGGTCAATGAAACTTGAAATGGAATTTATGCTTTCTCAATGTTTTTATTTGCTTTCAGAATTTCACTCTAGAGAAGCTATATTTAATTTTTCATTGATTAGTAAAGATAAAAACATTTAGGATAACTCCATAGATTTCATGGTATGGCTTTGTTCTTTTTAAGTATCAATTGCATAAGGTAAATTAATCGTCTTCCATCTTAAATAAGTTTCCATAATCTTTCAATACTTCTTTGAAACTTCAAACTTCTATGCATAGTAACAATAAGTTTGGATACGAGTGTTGGTACCTAAAAAATACTTCAAGAAAAATTCTAATAAGACAAAAATAAAGTAGTAGACATTTTATAAGTATAAAAAATACAATTTTAAAATTTTAAAATATATATAGTCATTCAAAATTTTGAAGTAATATTAATTTTTTAGATTAATAATTTGCAAAACAATTTTTTTTAGATTTTACTTTCTTTACAAAATCATTAATTTAAGTAATTTAAATTTATAATTATTTATAAAACATAATAAAAATTATTGTAATAGTAATTCCATTAATTTAGTTAAATTATTAGTTGCAATTCCACATATAGTAAATTTTAAAAATTATAAATATATTTAAATATTTCATAAACTTTACTATATATATTATGCCAAATTTCATCAAATTCGAAATTCCAAACGAATTTCCATTCAAAATCTTTCAATACAACCAAATCTTATTAGTATACTTCTATACAATTTCAACGTAAGAAATATTGCCACCATGTAACTGGGTTATTCATTAAATTAATTATAACTTTTTAACACGGGCCTTCCCACATAAGCATAATGCTTTTTGGTACTTTTAAAAAATATGTAAATCGCGGCCATGAAAATTGAAATACAGTCTCTTGGGTTATCCACATCCTTTAGAACACGTGTAATTTCGTCTCGTTTAAATACCAGCTGTTGAGATGGCCGAGTTGGTCTAAGGCGCCAGATTAAGGTTCTGGTCCGAAAGGGCGTGGGTTCAAATCCCACTCTCAACAGTATAATATAAAAAAGAACAAACGACTTTATTAACATGAAACCGCAATGTATGAAATCCATGCAAGTCAGGATGGCCGAGTGGTCTAAGGCGCCAGACTCAAGTTCTGGTCTTCGAAAGAGGGCGTGGGTTCAAACCCCACTTCTGACAAAGTCAAAAACCATTTAATTCTCTTCACGTTTTACACTTACGGATTTAACGAATTTAATTTTTTTCACGTTTTACACTTACGGATTGCCTCCCATTTATCCTGCCCCTTGATTATTTACTGTATACTGAGTTGTGCCTCCCATTCTTCCTGCCCCTGGATCAAGTTCACTGATGAAGATGACACGCATATTGAGCTCTGGGATTTTTTATCATCCTCTGATTGGAAATTTATATGGGTTTTTAGAAGGGAGGTATATACACGATGCAATTGGTTTGGTTCAAAAACCTTATGATTTTCAATTTTAAAAAATGATGCTCATAAAAATCATTATCAAGTCTATATTTTGACGACTCTACTTCAAGGAAAGGTCTCTTTGAAAGAAACGGAAACTTAACAATATTTTCATGTTTGGCAATGTGCAATCAAGACACGAACGCCACAAACATTCATATAGATGTTTCTCCATTTCTTGCAGTTCCAAATTTTGTTCTCACATATTTTAATGCTTCAGGGATTTTCATCGCTGTCTTCATCTTTGATTTGTTGACCTCTCTGCTTCATCTACAAGTATCAAACTTGAAAGTTTGCAGTTTATAAAACTTTAACTCCATTTCAGCCACCTGTTTGTCAAGGTAAATGAAGAAGCTCTGAACTGGGTCAATCCCTTTGAAAAATGCATGGAAGGAATCATCTCCAATCCCGTCTCTCTTTGTCAAAAGGTCCTCGATGTCTACTTTCTCATTTACCCTCTTGTGATTTGCACCAGCATGACTCACGTTAGTTCTCATAACTTCTTCATCCATTTTAGTGTCGTTGCTATCTGGATCCACATTGAAATGTTCTTCCAAATTCCATGTGGCACAAGTTGTAACTTCTTTGGAAGAGACAACTCTGACTAGACCCTCTGTCTCTTGTTCAGTATTCATGTCAAAACGTGTAGATTGGTTATACTTTTAAATAAATGGGTTTCCTTTACTAAGATTGCCTTCGTTGGGCAGAGCTGGCATATTCATAGGAAATCATAACAGCATTATGGGTACCTGCTCCAATGGGAGCTTGAAATATAGTGTCTACCATTCCCTTTCCATAAGTGATTTCCTGCTGATAATCAGATATATCAAAGGTATGTCCCTTTCATCAGTCCTCCTTGCTCTGTTTTACTTCAACTTTCTGTGAATGTTGGTGATCTTGTCTGTTAGAGTTAACTTTGACTCATGAACGAGCAAAGATGTAAGTGGTTTCTGACACATGGTTTTGATAGCTTTTGGTTTCTTTTGTAAAACAGCAAAGTCTTATGCTTAATAACAAAGTTAGATTATTAACCACACAATAACAATTTCATAACAAAATAACAAAACAAATTCTTATATTCAATAACTGAATTAGATTATTAATCACACAATAATAATTTCATATTTTTTTCAAAAATTGAAAAACAAGTAACTAATTGAAAGGGAAAGCAGTTTTCCACCAGATTGTAGAGCTACATGCCACCCGTTAGCCAAGCTATGTACCTCCTAGGGGAAGAAGATAATGCTATCATGTCTTTATAGGTATGTACATTTTTTACTAGAAGCTATCGTGTCTCCCATCATCTGCAAAATAATAAGTCTTGATTATGCCAGCCTTAAGGCTTATTGGTAACCCAAATTTCACATACAGATTCTCTGATACTATATCAACCCCAATATAGTTAGATAACATCAATTCAAGTGTCCCTAATATAACAAATATCTCTCGAATTTGTCCCTCTGCCCTCACTGTGTCAACCCCAATACAATCAGACACCATTTATAATATGCCCAACACAGCAACTAAACGTGCTAATCTCATGCTATTCATCCTAAAGACCCTTATATGTTAATGCATAGAGTTGCAAATTTGTTAATAGATAGAGTTGCAAATTTATCAATTAGACAAAAATTTGATATTCTAAAAATCTAGTTTTCTTGATGGATAGAGTTGCAAATTTGTTAATAGATAGAGTTGCAAATTTATCAATCAGACAAAAATTTGATATTCTAAAAATCTAGTTTTCTTGAGACTAAGAAATCTAACCCTCCGTTCGATAAGTCCAGAGTGTTTAAAGCAAACAATTCCAGTTCGATAAGCCCACAGTGTTTAAAGCAAACAATTCCATTCTTGTTTTTTAATTGTGGCTTTATCCAACAATATTTTCACAGTTTGAGATTTCATAGCCAACTCAATACCCTGTCTCATTCAATTTTTGAGTTCAACTATCTACTAAACATACTGGATATGAAGTTCAATAGAAACCATAATTATTTATCTATGATGAGTTTAAACATCTGAGTTTATGTAACACCAATCACAATGTATTTACAGCTTCCATGTATGTCAAACATTGTCGAACTATTTATTGGCAAATTCTGAAGTCACTTTTCTGTTTCCAAGTTCCATACTTGACATCCATAAGGGTCACAACCAAATAGTTCATCACTGTTTACATCATACGTTGACACAAACATATCCTTTTAACATTCTTCAATTATATCATCTAAGGCTTTGGGTTTCTAATATCAACATCTTAAAGTCACAATATGATATTTATTCCAAAAGGTTCTCTTATATGCAACCACTGTACATCTAATATTTTGTGTTTTCCACTTATACATGCCATCTTGATTTCTAAGAAAAAGTTCTTCACGGTGCTCAAACTAAACTTACATTGCTTGTGTGAATCATCATAATTTCATATATAAAATCCACAGACCTCAGGACTAGAGTTGATCTAAAGCTTTCAAAAGAAGGCTTTGCAATAAATTTGAATTTATTATATTCATCACATACTTATATGTGTTGACTTCCTTTTGAGTAAAGGCTTTGCAATAAATTTGAATTTATTACATACTTATATGTGTTAACTTCTTTTTGAGTATTTAATAGTTTTATTTGCTCTTTAGAATTTAAACCTAGATTTTTAACTGTTCTTTAAATCACTGGTTCCGTTACATGTTTCCAAGACAGCTGAAACACTCTTTCTACCCTTACTTTCATGGCATTTCATTTTAACACGTAATTTGTTTCCATTTCATGCAGATAAATTACTAAACATCTATATGTTTCTCTTCTGTGTCAGGGACCTGAGAAGAAGGTTGCAAAAGAAGAATGATTTCTGGTTTTTGATGGACAAGCATGGAGATAGCATACAAAGCTTGTGACTTCAGTTTTTAATGTAACTCAATTGTTACAAGCATTATGAAAAAAAATTGCAGTCACTATGAATAGTTGTGTAGGGAAGCTACAAACTCTGGTGCTTTGCACATTTTTATATTTTTAAGAACTTGTTTGTCAACAGTGTTTTTATACATAAACTATTTTTTCAAACTCCCATTTTGACAGAAAAAACATTTTCTTATAGATCTTCTGTCAATCTTACCCTAATTAACTTTTGTATTTTATTTCTTACTGTTTTCCAATACATGTGTGCATTCTAACTTATAAATTTAATATAGCCACTTTCACTCGGAATATTTATGCTAAAAGTAACAATCCTTCAGATATTTTGACAATATATTTCAAACTCTGCTTGCAGTCGTAGATTGATTGCATCACCGAAATTCATATGGCTATTTAAAGCTTTGTTCCATCACTGCAACATGCAATTGTTATGGCCATTTAGGACTAGCTTGATTGCAACACAAAGTTCATATGACTTGATTGCACCACAAAGTTCATAGGACTAGCTTTAAAGACTAGAAATGAAATCTATGCTTTCTCAATGAGTTTCTTCGCTCTCAAAATTAACGTCTCTGTACAAAGACCATTAATCTGCCATAAATATCATGGGTGCGGCTTCGTTCCTTTTTATAATCTAAATAAATCTTGCCATCGCAGGCCCCAGCGTTCAAAATTGAACCCTTCAGCCCTTCCAAAGGGTTCTAGCTCTTCCAAGAAAATCTGAATTTTACCCTTTCAATCAAGAGGGGCATAATTTATATCAACATCTCAAAAGAAGGGCAACATTTGAAATTATCCATCCATATAAATTTGTCAATATGTTGAAATTCCTATGCTATAAAGTTCAATTCATCATTCAAAATATTGGAATTATGATAAATTATAATCACTCAATCTCTCATGTCATGCACTCAGTGCTTAGTTCTGCAAGATGGCCAGAAATCATTGATGACTACAAGGCACTAGCCATCGAGATGTGACTCTTACTACCAAGTCACTTGGGGCTGCAATCTAAAGTGTGACAATGTGTCAACAACTACGTCTATAACAAAAAAGAACAACTACTAGTCTACTACTAGGCCAAAAACGAGATAAAAACTTTGTGCCTACTATCTATGTGAACATCGATACCAATGTCCACTCTGTTTTCATCAAAAAGAAATTAGAAAGGTCGGTTTGATAAGTCCTTCTCTACAATAATTCATTTCTTGCATGAATATCATGGACTCACGACAACTATAAGAAAATACAAATAATGGCATGTAGCTAAGATCACAAATTGCGGAGAGGTCGACTTATGGATTGCTATAGAGAGGTGCCATTGGGCACACGATATTGAGAAATAATGGTTATTAATGAAATGAAAAAAACAATTATTGTCTCAAGAATAGTCTTCAATTTGATGGGTGGCATGATCATGATGTAATCTCCCTCCATCATTCGAAACATTTGTGGTTTCTCATAACATTTATCCTCAGTGCCACCAAAATACATGTAAAAATCACTTGTCTTTACATCCTCTTCTCTTTAAATCCTCATCTCATAGTCATAACTAAGAATTATTATGCATGCAGATCCTCAACTTATAATTTGAATTGACGCAAAGAATAAGAAACAACTATAAGTAAGTCTTATTTTAAATTTACCATATAAGTCTTTAATTAACACTATCAACTGAGATTTAACACGTTGGATTGTTGTGATCTTCTTATCACTCCTTACCGATGTGATTCAAGAAATTCTTTGAAGGTGAAGTCCATAATTTTAGCTCTTCTTCCTCATTATCATGCCTTTTGGTAAGACAATAAAGAGGGCAGTGGCCTGCATCAACATGGAAAACTGTTTCAACATAGAGGTTATACACGTTAATTGTTTTCATTAAATAACTTAAATTCCTACCCATGACTGTTGATTCAGTGAATCGTGGACTGGTATGAAACACAACAAATTTTAGAGCCTCGAGCCCTTAATTACTCACACCTAGAACTTCTCAAATCTAGTCAATAATAAACTTCTTCTGGTATTTTGGTTCAATCTAAAAGGCGGACTGTTGGGACTCAGGCATGTAGTGAGTTTCAATTGACTTAGGCTTGAGTCCATTTCCCATTCATTCCATACATGTATGCTTTCATGACAAGTATTGAACAAAAAAATTCGATGCCCCGACCATGGTTATGCCAGCTATGCTAACTTGCTTTGTATGTAGGAATTTTTTTTAAATGTTTTTTTAGTTGTGTTATTTTTTCTTAAGTGCCCAATCCTTATCATTTTTACATCTCTTAAGCTTGGATTGCACGTGAATGCCCCAATATGGTTATGGCTTAGTCTATGTAGATTTTTTGTATAATGAAGTGTGCTCCAACTGGAAAAAATACAATAGAATAGTTGTTATGTTAGTAAACATTAAAATTAATGATACACATATGACAACTTAATGTGTTCAAAATAAGTTTTATTGAAAATATATCATTTTTTCATGTAGATATTAAAGAGTCCTCAATTGTTTAATATTGTAAAAATTTGAACGAACAATATTTATTTTTTACATTTTTTTAGTAAAAAAGTTCAGTTAATTAAAATACAATTATTCATTTTGATCTTCAAGTAAGAGCTCGGAAAATAAATACCCTTCCAATTGAAATTAAGACCCACGCTTCAAATTTGATACTGATCACGGCCATGAAGACTGAAATAAAGTGATCATAGTGAAATCACCTTGTGACAATAAAACGCCGATGGATTCGGCCTCTCTTTCTCTAATAACTTTTGAGATGGCCGAGCTGGTCCAAGTCGCCAGATTGAGGCTTTCAGATTTTGAAAGGACATGGGTTCAATTCTCACTCTCAACTATCTGCCTGGCAATGTTATCAAATCCCATTATCTGACTTTTGTTTTCAAGCTAGCTAGCCATCAGTTTCCCAGTGCTTAGTTAGGGTTACATCAGCAAAGATCGTATGCAAGAGCATTTGGTCTAAGATTACATTAGGGCATTTGGTCTAGTGGTATGATTCTCGCTTAGGGTGCGAGAGGTCCCGAGTTCAATTCTCGGAATGCCCCGTCATTATGTGCTTTCCACTGATTATAAAGGAAGCTTGCTTTGTATGGCCTGTTTTATTTGATAAAATGGATTATAGGGGATGATCTAAGCAGGGAAACCTGTTGCTTTTTGTTTTTAATGACCTGTTTTGATAAAATGGATTGCAGGTGATGTAAGTAGGGAAACCTGAGAAAAAATAGATTAACTTCCATTAACTTTGATAAACAGCATAACTTCCAATGTTTCTGAGAAAAAATAAATAAATTCGGAAAAGTGAGAAATTTAGAAACTGGCAAGCAGACGAAGAGTTAACCACAGAAATTAACATTGGTTTGATAAAATGGATTACAGGGTATCCAAGTAGGGAAACCTGTTTGGTCCAAATAGAATAAACACCATAATTACCTGTTTCGTCCAAGTAGATTAAATAAATTCAGAAAAGAGAGAAATTTAACAACTATTTGTTCGAAGTGTACAGAAACCTGTTTTGATAAAATGGATTACAGGGACTCCAAGTCTGTTTTGATAAACAGCATACATTGTTATGTTTCTGGAAAAAAAATTTCAGAAACTTAGAGAAATTTTAGCAATTGCACCCCGAGAAAGAAGAAAATCGCAAGCACACTAGGATTTAATATATATATAAAAGTGGAAATCAGGTCAAAGTTAATATATAAAAGTAGAATATATATACTTTCAATTGGAGTAAACTACTTAACCGACCATTTGCACCGATTGGACGACCTGGCTTGCGTGAGCGGTCACATCCGACGTTGCCGACCGTCCGATCGGTGCAAATGGGCGGGCAAATAGGTCAATCTCTTTCAATTCACGTTCAATTAACAAACTGCTAAATCATTTGTATTGACATTAATGATAAACAACTTATATAATAACTTGTGACAACTGCTAAAAATGTAATTTATGTGATGACATTGTTGTGATTGTTTGTGTTTTACTTTTGGGTGGTGACAATGATAATTTAATGGTTGAACCACTCAACCTATAAGAAGAATCCAAACAACAATTATGTTTTTTTTTCAAAAAGAAAAAAACCTGTCCTTGATATTCATTATATAGAATTAAAAGGCATCTGATGTGCTATCCCTGTCCAAGGGTTACAATCTTGCAAGGTCGTGGAGAGAGTTCCATTTTGCTGTACACCAGAAACAAGTCTCAACTCACAAGAGTTGCCAAGGGGGGGATCATAGTACATTTCCATCAAATACATAATTCCAGTCAGTGAAGAAAAGGAGAAATATGTCCCACTTAACCATATCAACCGTGAACATAAGAGCGCTGAGTTGGTATCCACAGGTACCCGCTCCAAATCTATCAAAAGGGTGCGAAATAAAATAAGGAGAACAAGCTCCTGCACCGAGCTCAAAAGAGCTTGAAAGGGTCATGAGAGGCCAAAAGGCCGTTAAGAATTTCAGAATAACTACCAATTCCAGGAGCCACAGATAGGGCAGATTTAGATAGGATGTCAGCGAGCTAATTGTGTTCACGGTAGGTATGGCTGAAAGACAGGTGATGAAAGCAAGTGCAGAGATTTCTTGTATCCCTACACCAGTGACTGAGATCAGGCGAAGAAAGGGCGGCAGTACCCTTTGCCCAATTTAATAATGACAGTAGAGTCACC